>JAUZSW010332192.1:0-73831 GCA_034780735.1 Hyalogyrina grasslei
GGACCCCACGCGACCAGTTCAGGAAAGGACCGCAACTGGTCGCGCCCAGTCCCGAAAACCGGGACCCCACGCGACCAGTTCGGGAAGGGAGGGTGGGGCTAGTCGACGATACGGATGGCGAGGGGGTTCATCTGCAGATCGATGCTCTCCCCGATTAGCTGATGGCTGTGCACCCGGGCAACGTTGTGGGCCAGGGTCATCATCCGGTCAGCGTTAGGGCCCGCCCAACCGGCGTCCAAATTCTCACTGAAGAGCTCCAGCCAGCGATAGAAGTGGTCGGCGGTGAAGCGGCGCTGAGCATGGACTTGGGCGTGGGCGGCGTAGGGGTTGCCGGTGTATCCCTCAACCCCGAAGAGGGCCCGGGACCAGAAGGCGGCAATCTTGGGTACGTGGGTGGCCCAATCGACCTTGGCGACGTCATTGAACATCGGCCCAAGCAGGTCATCCTGAGCAATGTCGGCGTAGAAGCCCCGCACGAATGTTGCCACATCCTCCGGGTTCTCGATATCAGCCTTAGCCGTCATAGGTGGTACTCCGATTGGGTCAGGGAAGCGAGATGGCCCAGCCGGGAGCCAGCCGTGCACGGTCCCCAGGCCCGACTCAACCTAGTGACCCAACGCCCCAACGGGTAGGGAAGTTAGGCCCTACGACGCGAGAGTGGGACAATTTTGACCCGAATCCGGTCTTGTTAGCCCCAGGACTCCTGCCACTCAGCCCTCACTGTGAGAAAACTTGACAATAGGACACTCAGGTATGTAGTATGTATCAACATGAGGCAGTAGAATATGCCGTAAGCAGCTTCGGCTGCGGTAGTGGCCGATCGGCCGCCCCCAATCAATCTCATCCAGCAATACTGCGCTGAGGCGCATAGAAGGAGTCCCATCCCATGACTAAGGCAGTCGGAATCGACCTTGGTACCACCAACTCAGTAGTTTCAGTCCTCGAGGCTGGCGATGCCGTCGTCATCCCGAACTCCGAGGGGGCCCGTACCACCCCGTCGGTCGTGGCGTTCTCCAAGGACGGCGAAGTCCTCGTCGGAGAAGTGGCCAAGCGTCAGGCCATAACCAACCCCGATCGAACGTTGCGGTCAGTCAAGCGCCACATGGGTACCGACTGGACCATCGATATCGACGGCAAGGCCTATACCTCCCAGGAGATCAGCGCCCGCATCCTGATGAAGCTGAAGCGAGACGCCGAGAGCTATCTGGGCGGAACAGTCACCGACGCGGTGGTCACCGTTCCCGCCTACTTCGATGACGCCCAGCGCACCGCCACCAAGGAGGCCGGTCAGATCGCTGGGCTCAACGTGCTGCGCATCATCAACGAGCCAACCGCCGCAGCCCTCGCCTACGGCATGGAGAAGGAAGGCGAGGATCAGACCATCCTCGTGTTTGACCTCGGCGGAGGCACCTTCGACGTGTCCGTCCTGGAGATCGGTGACGGGGTGTTCGAGGTGAAGAGCACCTCCGGTGACACCGAGCTCGGTGGCGACGACTGGGACGACAAGATCATCGAGTTGATGACCTCAGAGTTCAAGAACGCCCATGGGGTCGACCTCGGTAAGGACAAGATGGCGGTGCAGCGCCTCAAGGAGGCCGCCGAGAAGGCCAAGATTGAGCTCTCCCAGACCCAGACCACGAGCATCAATCTGCCCTTCATTACGGCCAACGCTGAGGGGCCCCTCCACATGGAGCTATCCCTGACTCGGGCCAAGTTCGAAGACATGACATCCGACCTGCTGGCGCGGGTCAAGATCCCCTTTGAGGCCGCCCTCAAGGATGCCGGAATGCACAAGGGCGATCTCGATCACGTCATCCTGGTCGGCGGATCCACCCGGATGCCCGCCGTGGTCGAGCTGGTCCAATCCCTAACCGGGGAGGAGCCAAACAAGTCGGTCAACCCCGATGAGGTGGTTGCCGTCGGTGCTGCGGTTCAGGCCGGAGTACTCAAGGGCGAGGTGAAGGACATCCTCCTTCTCGACGTAACCCCGCTCTCGCTAGGAATCGAGACCAAGGGTTAGGTCATGCATAAGCTGATCGAGCGTAACACCACTATCCCCACCAAGAAGTCCGAAGTGTTCACCACGGCCGAGGCCAACCAGCCTTCGGTTGAGGTTCACGTTCTCCAGGGCGAGCGCGAGATGGCGGCCTACAACAAGACGCTTGGCAAGTTCCAGCTGGTCGACCTTCCCCCGGCGCCCCAGGGGATTCCCCAGATCGAGGTCACCTTCGACATCGATGCCAACGGGATCGTCCACGTATCGGCGAAAGATCGGGCTACCGGCAAGGAGCAGTCGATCACCATTGCTGGCCAGTCCACGCTGACCAAGGATGAGATTGATCAGATGGTCCGCGACGCCGAGGCTCACGCCGAGGAAGACGCCAAGCGGCGCGAAGAGGTTGAGCTCCGCAACAACGCCGACTCCCTCGTCTACCAGACCGAGAAGCTCCTGACGGACGAGGGCGAGAAGATGCCCGACACCGAGAAGGCGGACGTCGAGGAGGCTCTGGCCGAGTTGAAGACCGCCATCGGAGGGGAAGACAACGACGCCATCAAGGAGGCAACGGACAAGCTGATCCAGGCCTCCCAGGTGGTCGGTACCCGGCTCTACGAGCAGGCGGCCGCGGAGGCCGAGCAGGCTGGAGCCGAGCCAGCAAACGACGACGAGGTAGTTGACGCCGAGATCGTCGAGGACGAGGACGACGACGAGGGCGAAGCGTGAGCAACGCCGCCCCCGAAGACCGGGTCCCCGGGCCCGACGGTCTGGCCGACGAGGCGGCGGGAGACCCCGCCGTAGACCTCGACGCCGAGGCTACTGCTGGAACCGGAGACGGAGCGGATACCGCTGCTTCGGCCGCCGGGCCAGCCCCCGAGGTTCCAGAGGCGACCCCCGAGGAGCTTGCCCTCATGCTGTCCTCCGCCTCCGCCGAACGGGACGAGTATCTGGACGGCATGAGGCGACTTCAGGCCGAGTTTGAGAACTACCGCAAGCTCGTAGCCAAGCGTGAGGTTGAGACGAGAGAGCGGGCCAACGAGTCGCTGGCGGCCGAACTGCTGCCGATTCTCGATGCCTGTGACGGGGCCGTGGCGAACGACGTAGAGGGCGTGGCCCCTATCCAGAGCGCCCTCCTTGAGGTGTTGGCTCGGCAGGGGCTGGAGCGGATCGATGCCGTTGACGCCCCCTTTGATCCAGAACGCCACGAGGCTGTCATGCACGACCCCGGCGAGGGTGACGGTGGCCCGGTGGTTGCCGAAGTCCTCCGGTCTGGCTACTCGTGGAAGTCCCGAACCCTTCGCCCGGCCATGGTGCGGGTATCCGGCTAGGGCCTCAACCGACAGTTAGAGATCAGGAAAGAAAGGGGGTGCCATGCCAGCCCAACACGAATGGTTTGAGAAGGACTACTACAAGACCCTTGGGGTGTCGAAGGACGCCTCGGACAAGGAGATCCAGAAGGCCTATCGGAAGCTGGCTCGCAGGTACCACCCCGATAAGAACCCGGGTGACGCCAAGTCCGAGGACAAGTTCAAGGAGATCTCCGGCGCCTACGACGTGCTGGGCGATTCGGATAAGCGAGCCGAGTACGACGAGGCCCGCCGTCTTGGCCCCATGGGGGGAATGGGCGGGTTCGGAGGAGGCAGCCCGGGCGGGGGTCAGGGAGGCTTCAGCGGGGCCGACCTTGGTGACATCTTCGGCTCGATCTTTGGCGGAGGAGCCGGAGGCGGCCGCGGTCGCGGGGGGCATTCTGGCGCCCAGCGCGGGGCCGACCTAGAGGCCGAACTCCATCTGAGTTTCGAGGACGCCATCAATGGGGTTACCACCTCGGTGCACCTAACCAGCGAGGCCCAGTGCAGTACTTGCCGGGGATGGGATCGCGACCAGGTACCTCTCCCCAGACCTGCGGCCAGTGCCACGGGCGCGGCGTCCTCGACGATAACCAGGGTCTCTTCTCCCTCAGCCAGCCGTGTCCCAGCTGCGCCGGGAGAGGCAAGATAATTGCCGATCCGTGCCCCAACTGTGGAGGCTCAGGGTCGGAGCGACGGCCTCGCCAGGTAAGCGTGAAGATCCCAGCCGGGGTGAAGGACGGTCAGAAGATCCGTCTCAAGGGTCGCGGTGCTCCTGGACGTAACGGGGGCCCCAGCGGCGACCTGTACGTTCGCGTTGTGGTGCTGCCCCATCGGGTCTTTGGCCGCAAGGGTCGGCATCTCACCATCACCGTCCCCGTTCACTTCCACGAAGCTGCCCTCGGGGCCAAGATTCGGGTGCCGCTACTCGACGGTGGTCGGGTCACCCTGAGGATCCCGGCCGGTACCCAGAGCGGGAAGACCTTCCGGGTAAAGGGCAAAGGGGTCAGCACGAAGAAAGGAAAGGGTGACCTGCTCGTCTCGACCGATGTCCTAGTTCCGGTTACGCTTAACGATGAGCAGAGGGAGGCCATCGAGGCTCTGGCTGCCACTATGCCCAATTCGCCGAGAGCCCACCTAGAGGAGGAGTGAGATGGATCCGAACCGTGCTGTCTACGTGATATCGGTGGCGGCGGAGCTGGCAGGAGTGCATCCGCAGACCCTTCGCATCTACGAGCGGAAGGGTCTATTGTGCCCGGCCAGGACCGGCGGGGGGTCTCGCCGCTACTCCGACTCCGACATTGCTCTCCTGGGTCGGATCCAGCAGTTGACTGAGCAGGGTTACAACCTGATCGGGGTGCAACGGGTCATGGAGCTAGAGACCGAGGTGGCGACTCTGAAGGCTCAGATGGCCCAACTAAAGGCCAGTGCCGAAGTGGCGGTGGCGGAGGCGCATCGCCAACACCGGCGCGACCTGGTACACCTAAATCAGGCTGTCATCTCCTACGCCAGCCGGCACTGGCGACCCCCGGTTCAGGATAGTTAAGCTACCTTTACCTATAGGCCTAAGGGCCCTGTCTGGGTTCTGGATAACCTCGGTATTATTGGGTAATGACTTCCCCCGTCTCGTCAAGCGTCCTTTGCGATCTTGAGTCCGACGAGAAGGCAGTAGTGGTCTCGATTGCCGACGAACCGGGATTGGCCAAGCGCTGCATGGCCCTGGGGCTGAGGGTGGGGGCCGAGGTTGAAGTCCTACGCAAACGGGATCATGGGATCGTTGTCCTGGTAGGGGGCACCCGGATAGCTCTCGCCGAGGACATCGGGTCCCGGATCCGTGTTGATCGGAACGACTGATGGGTTGTTCACAGTGTGGGGCCACCAGCGTGCTGGTCCTAACCGACGGCTTAAAACTGGTTCTGGCCGGAAACCCGAACTGCGGTAAGACCGCCCTGTTCAACGCCCTGACCGGGGTCCGGCAGAAGACGGGAAACTGGCCTGGGGTCACGGTCGATCGTAAGGAAGGGGCGTTCGACCTAGGGGGAAACCAGGTCGGTGTAGTTGACCTTCCCGGGATCTACTCCCTCGATTCGTCCTCCATCGACGAAGAGATAGCCAGGGACTACCTCCTGTCCGGCGACGCCGACCTGCTGGTGAACGTGGTTGATGCCTCCAACCTGGAGCGCAACCTCTACCTGACCACCCAGTTCCTGGAGATGGGGATCCCAATGGTACTGGAGCTCAACATGAGCGATGTTGCCGAGTCGGCGGGGATCCGTATTGATCGAGATGAGCTGTCCCGCCACCTAGGGTGTGCCGTCGTACCCCTAGTGGCCACAGAGGGCCGGGGGCTCGATCAGCTCTCCGAGGCCCTGGTATCGGCGGGCAACGCCTGCTCGGCTCACCCGTTCAGGGTGAGGTACCCCGATGAGATTGAGGCCGCAATCGAGGAGCTCGGGTTGTTGGTCATGGATTCGGAGGCCGATCCTCGCTGGGTAGCCATCAAGCTGCTTGAGGGAGACTCAGTGGCCGCTGGATTGGTCGATCCGTTGGTGATTGATAGGGCCGCTGAACTGGTCACCGAGATCGAATCGGTTTCGTCCGAAGACGTCGACATCATGATCGCTAGCGCCCGCTTTGCCCGCGCCAACGAGATTGCAACCTCCGTGGTCACCAAGGGAACCGCCAAGGGGCGCCTCCGCACCGACCAGATTGATCGACTCGTGCTCTCGAAGCATTGGGGCGTGCCGATCTTCCTGATGGTCATGTACGCCATGTTCATGTTCACAATCAATATCGGCGGGGCCTTCATCGACTTCTTCGATGGGATCGCCGGGGCCATATTCGTTGACGGCTTCCGATCGGTGTTGGAGGGGATCAGCACCCCGGAATGGCTCATCGTGCTCCTGGCGGATGGGGCCGGGGGAGGGGTCCAGGTGGTGGCCACCTTTATCCCGATTGTGGGGGCCCTGTATCTGTTCCTGTCGGCCATCGAGGACAGCGGCTATATGGCGCGTGCCGCCTTCGTGATGGAGCGCGCCATGCGTTCGATTGGCCTGCCGGGCCGGGCCTTCGTGCCGATGATCGTTGGCTTCGGTTGCAACGTACCCGCCGTGATGGCAACGCGAACCCTCTCCGATGAGCGCGAACGCAAGCTGACCATCCTGATGAACCCGTTCATGTCCTGCGGGGCCCGCCTTCCGGTCTACGCTCTCTTCGCCGCCGCCTTCTTCCCAACGAACGGCCAGAACGTGGTATTTGCCCTCTACGCCATTGGCATCCTCGCAGCGATCGCCACCGGCAAGATAATGAAGAGGACCATCCTTTCGGGGGAGAGCGAGGGGTTCATGATGGAGCTTCCGGTCTACCACCGCCCGACCCTTAGGGGCATCAGCCTCCACACCTGGGACCGGGTCAAAGTGTTCGTCTCGGAGGCGGGGCGGATAATCATCCTGATGGTGCTGGCTCTTAGCTTCCTCAACTCGATCGGCAGTGACGGTTCCTTCGGCCACACCGACTCTGACTCCTCCGCCCTGAGCTCGATCTCGCGGGTCGCCACCCCCCTTCTTGCTCCAATGGGAGTGGACGAGGACAACTGGCCGGCCACCGTCGGGATTGTGTCGGGGGTGCTGGCCAAGGAGGTGATTGTCGGGAGTCTCGACTCGCTGTACGCAAACCTGGCTACCGGTGATGCCGGGACCGTTCCCGATGAGGCCGATTTCCGGTTCTGGGCGGCCATCGGGGACTCGTTCCGGACGATTCCGTCCAACCTGGCGGGCCTGGTCGACAACGTACTCGATCCCCTGGGTATGGGGGTTGGTGACTCGGATTCGATCACCGACCAGCAGGGGGTCCAGCAGGGGACCCTGGGGGCCATGGCCACGCGGTTTGACGGGAAGATAGGGGCGTTCGCCTATCTCCTGTTCGTTCTCTTGTACTTCCCTTGTGTGGCCACCATCGGGGCTATAGCCCGCGAGGCCGGGCGGGCCTGGGCGACCTTCGTTGCCTTCTGGACCACATCACTGGCCTACTACGTATCGGTCACCTTCTACCAGGCTGCCACCTTCGGCCGCCACCCCCTTGAATCTAGTCTTTGGATCCTGGGACTAACCGCCGTTGGTTTCTTGGTCGTTGGACGGCTTCGGCATTGGGCGAACGCCGGGCGATCGGGATGACCGGAGCAGAGCCGTCGTGCTGAACCAGGTACTGGCCCTCATCCGGGCCCGTGGGGTCGCCAGCATCGCCGACCTGTCCGCATTTCTGGGGGCCAGCCCAGATGCCACCAGGGGAATGGTCGAGGTTTGGGTGCGCAAGGGGAAGGTCATCCGGGTCCCAATGGCGTGTGGCGGATGTACCGAATGCGGCTCGGACGTGACCGAGCTCTACCAGCTGGCCGGTGACGGACCTCCTGAGACAGTGACCGCCGTAACCCTCGGCCTGGACTCGGATACCTGCCACCTGTAGCGGTCAGCCCGACTGGGCCTAGGCCATCTCGGTGATCTGGCGCTTGAGGAAGGAGCGGGTACGAGCTGAGTCGTCCTCGTTCAGCCCGAACTCGACGGCGGCGAAATCGGTGGCCCCGGCGTCTTTGATGGCCCCCAGGCGGTCGGCTACCTCCTCCTCGGTGCCGATGAGGCAGACATCGGCTGGTCCGGCCGCCCCTTCCCGGTCCAGCATCGCCCGATAGCTGGGCAGCTCTCCGTAGATTTTGAGGGCAACGGCGGCGAAGTCCTTCACCTCCTGGGGGTTGTCTGTGATAACCAGGGGGAGGCTACACAGAACCCGTGGTGCCGACCGATTGGCCCGGCTCGCCGCCTCGGCAATAGTGGGAACAATGTGATCAGAGATCGTCTTGGGTCCAACCATCCACAGGATGGTCCCGGCCGTTCGCGTCCCCGCGAGCCGCAGCATCTGAGGCCCGAGGGCGGCGATCATGATGGGGATGTCGGTATTGGTGATCTTGGGCATCGGATCGGTGAGGCGCATCGTGAAGGCCTCCCCGGAATGGTCTACGAAACCGTCGGCCAGTAGAGGCTGGAGGATATCGAGGTAGTCGAGCATGTGGCGGATGGGCTTGGCAAAAGACATCCCCCACCTGTCTTCCACCTGAGGCTTGTGTGACAGTCCGATACCCAGTGTGAGACGGCCGTCAACCGCGGCCTGGGTGGTGATGGCCTGGGAGGCTAGCATCGACGGATGGCGCGGGAAGGTTGGGATGACCGCGGTCCCGAGTTCGAGGCTGGGGGCCGACGAGCCGATCGCGGTGAACACCGTGAGGGCATCCACCATCCCGGTCTGGGCCAGCCACCATCCCGAGAAGCCGTCGGAAGCGGCCGTTCGGGCGTGGTCTATGAGCCCCTCCAGGTTGGGGGATAGGGTCAGGGCTGACGCGTTCAGTGCGATTCGCATGGTTCTCCTCCTGGGCCGCATGCTAGGGGTTTGAGACCTCGGGGGCCTAGTCGGTTGACCCAGCTAGGCCGCCGCGACCGCCGGATAGGCTGAGACCGACCGAACGAAGCGGGGAGGATAGGCGTGAGGCTGAGGGTTGTGGGATGGGTCGCTGCGGCCCTGCTAGTAGGGTCGTGCGCCGGGACGGGCTCGGTAGCCAGCCTCTCGACATCAGAGTCCGTTGCCACGGCCGAAACCAGCGGGTTGCCGGTTGCAACGACGGTTGACCCGATAGAGCGCCCTTCTACCACCCCGACGTCCGCTGTATCGCCGCCCTCGACCACGGTTGCGCCCGCCGCTCTGTCCGATGCTGGGCGGGCGGTGGAGGCCAATCGGGTCCTGCGGCGGACCCTGAACATTGGTGGTGTGCTTGAGGTGCCCCTGGGAGAAGACTGGGCTATCACCCTACGACCCGAGGACATTGACCAGATAGCTCAGGTTGGCTTCACCGCCGTCCGACTGCCGATCCGCTGGTCAGATTGGGCCGAAACCGAGCCTCCATTTGCCATTGACCCCGAGATCCATCGTCGCGTTGACGAGGTGGTCGATCGGGCGCTCGCGAACGGTCTTGGGGTGATCATTGACGTTCATCACTACGAAGAAATGGGCTGGGACCCAGCCGGACACCGTGATCGGTTTCTGGCCATCTGGCGTCAGATAGCCGAGCATAACGCCGACCTTCCCCCCGGTGTGGTCTTCGAGGTCATCAACGAGCCGAACGGTGCCCTGGAGGGCGAAGTTCTGAATCGCCTACTCGTCGATTCGGTGTCGGTTATCCGGGAGTCAAACCCGGATCGGACCATCATGGTCGGACCCGGCCAGTGGTACGCCCCGTTGGAGCTCGATTCCCTGGCCCTGCCCGATGATGGCAACCTGATCGTTTCGGTTCACTACTACGACCCCTTTGAGTTCACTCACCAGGGGGCTAGCTGGGTAGCAGGAAGCGAGGCGTGGCTGGGCACCGGGTGGAGTTGAGAGACGGAGCGTGAGCGGGTGGCCGGCGAACTGGAGAGCGTCGGGCAGTGGGCGGCGGATCGGGGAGTACCGGTGTTCATCGGGGAGTTCGGGGTGGTCTCAGTGGCCCGACCGGAGGATCGAGCTGAGTGGTTCGCCGCGGTGGTGGAGGAATCCGAAGCCCGCGGGTTTAGCTGGGGATACTGGGACTGGGCCACGACGAGTTTTGGCGTCTATGATCAGGGTTCCGAGGCCTGGGACGAGATGATCCTTGATTCCCTGTTGGGCCCTAAGCAGTAGGAGTCAGATGAGAAACGCCCTTACCAACGAGAAGGCCGCAGCCGTCGGTCCCTATAGCCACGGGATCGATACTGGGTCCATTGTGTTCTGCTCTGGGCAGACTCCCATTGATCCCAACACCGGTCGGATGGCAGAGGGGGGAGTGGGGGCCCAGACCGATCAGTGTTTCGACAACCTGTTCGCGGTGCTCTCCGAAGCGGGGCTAGGGGCAGACGATGTGGTGAAGGTGAACGTCTATCTAACCGACATGGACAACTTCGCCGCGATGAACGAGGTCTACGCCACTCGCTTTAGCGAGCCTTTTCCGTCTCGAACCACCATCGGAGTGGCCTCACTGCCACTGGGTTCGATCATCGAGATCGAGCTGATAGCCCAGCACCCCGGCTAGGGGTGTTGGCTTAAGTCGCTTGCGGGTCGCCGAGCCCGGCTAGGGCACGAATAGCCGTGTCCACCAGGGACGCCAACTCCTCGGGGGTGATGTCGCTGTTGTCGACGATCCGTTGCGAGATGAAGGGCCCCTGTATCACGTGCATGGCCATATCAATGTCGGTGGTTGGGTCTAGCTCGCCTCGCGCCATGGCCTGCTGAAGGGCGATTACCGTCTTGCCCCGTGGCTGAAACCGTACCCGGCGGAAGCGCTCCGAGTGGGAGGGGTCCTCGACCGCCCTGGCCATCATCCAAACGAACAGTTCGCGCACCCGGGGTGAGCGGGCGACCTCGACGTACTGTCCTTGGATCTCTATGAGGTCCTGCCGGAGGCTGCCGGTATTTGGGGCCTCTGAGGTGGAAACTTCCTGACCAACGGCGGCAAATATCATCTCGTCCAGGCCACCGTAGTGGCGATAGATCGTAGTCTTGGCGACCCCCGATCGGGCGGCGACCTCTTCGACGGTGCAGGCGGAAACCCCCCTCTCGACGATGATTTCTCTGGTCGATTCGAGCATCTTGGTTTGGGCTGTCTTGCTTCGGGGGCGGGCCATGATGGTACCAATCGTAGCGGAATGTCACCCGCCACACCGACTTGTATAGGGCGGTTTCATCTATTACGCTACGGAACGTAGCCTAATGAAAGCCAACAAAGTGAACCCTTCAACCCAGTCAATCTATGAGGACCAACCGGTGAGTGTCCGCACCAAGCTCTCGGCCCTGTGGGTCTCGATGCTGTTTGTCTTCGCCTACGTCGACATATTCTCGCTCTACCGGGAGGATTTCCGGGCCGATATCGAGGCGGGAGAGATCAGCGGCTTCGGCATCAGCCAGGGCTTCCTTCTGGTCACCACGCTGTACGTCGTCATCCCGAGCCTTATGGTGTTCGCTACGCTTGTACTCCGACCCGGCCCGAATCGGATTCTAAGCATCGTCCTGAGCGTGCTGTATTCGATCTCGATAGTTGCGAGTGCCATCGGCGAGTGGGGCTACTACGTGATGGGCAGCGTCCTTGAGGTCATCCTGCTGGGGTTGGTCTCCTACTACGCCTGGACCTGGCCCAAGAGCCGTGCCGCCTAGAACCGGCCGCCCGGGGTTTGATTGCTAACGGTCAGACCCAGTGGGCCCACTCGTCGACGGGTAGGCGTTCCGAGCGAAGAGAGTTAACCGGGGCGGACGGGTCGGCGTGCCCGATGGCCATCCCGCAGAAGAGCATCTCATTGTCCGGTGCCCCAACGAAGTCGGCCACGGTGCGGGGATAGACATTCCAGGATTCCTGGGCGCAGGTGGAGAGGCCAGCCTCGGTGGCCAGCAGCATGAACGTCTGAAGGAACATGCCGCAGTCGGACCATTGGGGTGGCCCCATCCGCCGATCCAGGAAGCAGAAGAGGGCAGCCGGCGCCCCGAAGAGCTGATAGTTGGCGGCCAGCCGGGCGAGCCGGCCCGGCTTGTCGTCGCGGGCGACGCCGAGGAGTTCGTACATCTGCTCCCCGAGCTCGAAGCGGGCCGTGCGGTGCGGCTCCCAAAGCTTCGGGGGATAGATCTCGTAGTCAAGGGTCTCTCCGGGACGGTCGGCAACGAGCTCAGTGAGCCGCCCAGTCGCCTCCCCGTTGACCACATAGATGCGCCACGGTTGCACGTTGCCCCCGCTCGGCGAACGTCCAGCCTTTTTGAGCAGATCCCTGATCTGGTCGTCCGAGACTGCCTTATCCAGGAAGGCCCTCGTAGATGTTCGTTGTTCGACTGAGGTGGTTACGTCCATCTAGCTAGCTTCACCCAGCGAGCCCGGTTTCCGCAAACCGGGTAAGGGGTCCCCCGTTTGTGGGATGTTAGCCTCGCCCGGGTGGTTCATAATGGGCAGACCGACGGCTGAAGGCTCGTCGGGCCAGGTTCGACAGTCCGGGGGGGACTCAGTTCTTGGGGTGGTCCTTGAGGGAAGACCACCCCAAGGCAATTCCCGTATTGCCCGACCGTACGGTACTTGTGTAGCGTTCTTGGGTGGACGCCGAGACCTCCGATAAGGGATTCCTGCCCCTCAGTCTTGGTGCTGCGCCGGTGGATGGCACTTCCCTGGCCGTCAATATTCCTGTGTTCCTTACTCCCTTTGTTGGCCGCCTGGAGGAAAGGCTTTCTCTGGGCGAGGCCATACGAAGCGAGAGATTGGTGTCGGTTGTTGGCACCGGTGGGGTAGGCAAGACCCGCCTCACCCGCGAGGTCGGGGTCGAGCTGTCTAGGACTGGGCTTGAGACCTACTGGGTCGAACTGGTGGAGATTGTCCCATCAGGTATCGACACGGCGATCCGCTCGGCCTTCGGAATCTCGGCCGCCTCCAAGTTCGGCTTGGGTGAGACAATCGGGCGGCTACTGGCCGATCGGCCAGCAGTACTGATCCTGGACAACGTTGAGCACCTGGTGGAGTCAATTGCTCCGCTCGTCGGTGAGCTTCTGGTGTCGTGCCCCAGCCTGAGGATCCTCACAACAACACGGGTGACCATGGGACTGCCGGGAGAGGTGGAGTGGGTGATGCCGCCGATGTCCCTACCGGGGTCAGACCCCAGTCCCGCTAGCGGTCCCGCGGGGGAACCGGAGCAGGGTGATGCGGTTGCTCTCTTCCTGGAACGGGCCCGCCGGTCGGGAACCAAGTCCTCATCCTCCGAGGCGGAACGGATCGCCGCGGGAACGGTGGAGCTGATCTGTCGACGCCTTGGGGGTATCCCGTTGGCGATTGAGCTGGCCGCGGCCCGATGCCGTGTCCTGACCCCGGCCCAGATTCTCAAGGGCCTTGATAACTCTCTCAGCCTTCTCTCTGGTGGATCGCCGTTTGTTCCTGAGCGCCAGCAAGACCTTGAGGGGTCGATCCGCTGGTCCTACGATCTGCTCGATACCGAGGGCCAGCGTTTGTTGAGAGGGGTGAGTGTATTCCGGGGTGGGTGGACCATGAGGATGCTCCGGCGGGTGTTCCCCGAGGAGTCGGTTCTGGGCACTATCGATGATCTGGTTCAGCACTCTCTCGTCTACGTGGAGTCCGAGGCGGTCGGTCCGGACCAGATCCCCGAACTCCGGTTCTCGATGCTGGAGACAGTCAGACAGTTCGCGGCGGCGCGGCTTGCTGAGGGTTCAGAGGAAGAACAGGTGGTCTTCACCCGCTACGCCGAGCTTTACTCCGAGTGGGCTCTAGGGTTCAGGCTGATCCTATTTGCCGACGGTCAAGAGGCCTGGTTGCCCGTTCTACGGGCAGAGAGAGCCAATATTCTGCATGCCGCCACCCTTCACGCGTTGGCCGGTCGCCCGCACCCGATCTGTGACATCATGAGGGGGGTTCAGGGATACGCTCTGCTGGCCGACTGGGTTGGCCCGATTGAGGCACTAGCGTCCCTGGCTGATCGGTTCGACGACGAACTGAGCCTAGACGAGCGAGCTCTGAAGCAATGGATGCGAACCATGCTCTCGTTCTGCGAGGGTGATATTGGAGCGGTGATCGCAGGCTGTGAGCTCTTAGCCAACGGGGAGGAGTACCGAAACCACCCGGAATTTAGCCGAAGGGGCCAGGCGGTCATGCTGCTCATGTTTGGGGCCGCGGGGATGGACATCATCGATGAGATGCTGGAACTGGCCCGGAGCGAGCCGGAGTCGGATCACCCCTACTGGGGGCGTTTCACCTACGTGGGGGTGGAGGGGATCGCTATCCATCAGGGTCAGCTCGCGAAGGCAAGGTCGGTAGGCCCGGTCCTTGACCAGCGCATGGAACAGGCGGGTTCGATGCCTCTCGCCCGGATGCGTGATCTCTACCGGGGCCGCCTGGCCTTTGCCGAGGGCGATCTGGAGGAGGCACTTCGCCTGCTTACCCGGGCGGCCTTCTCGTCTTCGACCGCCCTCGCCTCGAGGCTGATGGCAATCGGCTACGCCGGGCTGGTGTTCGCAGAACTCGACCCCGAAGTCGCCGCTAGGTCGCCCTATCGTCTGGATTGGGGGCATCTGCACGAACTGATCCGTCACTCCGTTGAGGTGGAGGGCAGCCTGATGGCGGAGGGTTACGCCGAGTGGCTTCGCGTGGGGGAGGCCATATTCGATGGCAACATCGATGATGCTCTTGGCCCTCTCCAGACGGTGGTTCGCACTACCACCGAGCTGGGGGCCGCGCCCCTGTCGTTCCACGAGCAGTACACGCTGTGCGCCGCCGGGATCGCCCGGCCGGACTCGCCGGGGTGGCTATGGACCGGGTCCACCTACGCCGAGGCCGCCTACGAGCGATCCCTGGCGGAGTTGGCCCTGGGTGATGACAAGCTCGAAGCAGCAATGGACCATGTCGCAGATGCCCTCAAGATCGAGCTGCCGCAGGAGGCTGATCGTGGCCCCTGCTTCTCGCTTGAGACGGCGGCCCGGATCCTGATTGCCCAACAGAAATGCGTCGAAGGGTTGCGGATAATGGGAGCCTGTGATGCCTTTCGGCGGAGTCGGTCGCACCGACGGGCTCCCTGCTTGGCCGACCTGCGGGACGAGGCTCTGCTGAGCGCGCGAGCCTGCCTAAGCCCGTCGGAGTATCAGACATCCCTGACCGAGGGAGCCGCTCTATCGATAACCGAAGCGGCCGATCTGCTGCTACGACCTAGGAGCCGGCGGGGGAGGCCAGCCACCGGATGGGAGGCACTGACCCCAACCGAGGCTCGAGTTGGTGAGCACGTGGCGTCGGGGATGACCAACCGCGAGGTCGGTCGGGAGCTTCTCATGTCCCCCGAGACGGTCAAGACCCATCTGTCCAGGGTGTTCGCCAAGGTGGGAGTGGTCAATCGCAAGGAGCTGATTGTGGAGACCCACCGTCGAAGGCGGGACTAGCCGAGGCTGAAACTCACCGAGATGTCGTTGCCGCTCCCCTTGCCGGTCAGAGCCATAATCTTGCTAAAGAGGCTGATCATCCTGAAACCTATCCCGTACTTGGCCTTCACTAGGCCTTGTACTCGGGTGAAGTCGGAATCCGTCCCGAGAGTAGCGGTCGCTTCGACCGCTACGGTTCCCGGGGTTATCTCACCCTTGCGGTCACAGGGTTGGAGCAGGACCGAGGGGTTGTTCCGGATCCGCTTGATCTTCCAACTGGATGACATGGTTATGAAACAAGGCCGTCCGTCGGTGTCCTCTACGACCCAGATCGGGGTTGATTTCGGGGTGCCGTCGCGCTTGAAGGTGGTGAGAGCCAGGTACTTCTCGTTGGTGAGGGTCATTCCTACAGCCTACGAGCGAAGCCCTACTTATCGACCTTAGAGAAACCGGATACGGCGAAGGCCAGCAGGGCGGCAATGCCTAGGCCACCAGCAACGAGGCCGGGCCAGGTCAACTCCCAGCCGACCCCGGCGAGGAAGCCTTGGCGGGCCATCCGAAGCAGGTTGGTGGTTGGGTTGATCCGGGCGGCACCGTGAAGCCAGCCCTCCATAACAGATAAGGGAACCTGGCCAATCGAGAGGAACAGGGTGGCGAAGATTCCAACCTGAACTAGCCCGAGTGCCTTCTGGGACTGGATTCGAAACACCACTCCCAGGGCCCAGAGGCCGGTGATGGTCGAGATCATGGCTCCCGTCAGGGCCAGTACCGCTAGTCCGGACACTCCTGGCCAGTCGGCCCCCAGTATTAGTCCGATGGGGAACACCGTGAAGAGGGGGAAGGTTGAGCGGACTACCGACGTAGCGATAGGACCCAGGATCAGGGCTCGTCGGGCTGATGGGGCCAGTCGGAGCCGGTCGTAGAACCCGGATTCAAGGTCACGAGCGGTGGCGAACCCCGTCCCGATACCGGCGAAGGCGGCGCCCTGTACGCAGGCGTACGGGACAAACCAGTTGTAGATGTTGTCGGTCGGGAACCCGGGCATCTTGGTGATAGCCGAGTAGGAGCCGGCGAAGGCGATCATGAAGAACAGCGGCATCACCAGGATGGGGACGATGGCCGCAGGGACCCTCGTGATAGAGACCAGGCTGCGGCGTAGTAGGTTCCGGACAACGGGGGCAACGGGTACCCGGCGATCAAGGTCAAGCGAGAGACTCATGCGGCCTCCGCTAACCGTCGATTGAGCTGGGTGATTGCCAGCCCGATCATGGCCGCGGTGAAGGCTATCCCAACCGCGAACCCGCTGACCGCCTCGCCGAGGCTAAACCCCTGAAGGACCTGATAGCGGGACGAATCGATTACAAACGTGATGGGACTGTACCGGGCGATGGTCCCATAGATCCCTGACATCGTCTCGACCGGGAAGAAGGCGCTGGAGACGAATAGCAGGATGAAGATCAGGGGGAAGGAGTTGCTAACCGCCTCGGCGGAGCCGGTGCGGAGGCCAACCGCCGCCCCGTACCCGCCTACTCCGATCGCCATGATCACCGAGAGGGCGACCATGACTAGGATCCCCGGAAGACCACCCTCAACTCTGGCTCCAAAGAGGGCGAACACCCCGATATAGGTCAGGGTGATCAGGGCCCCGTAGCTGGCGGCCCCAGCGAGACGGGAGATGAGGATGGCTACCCGGGACACCGGGGAGGCCAGGAGCCGGTCCATGAACCCGTTCTCGATGTCGAGGGCCAGGTCGGTTGAGGCGTTGATGGAACCGAACAGGGTGCCCTGGAGAATGGTCCCCGCCATCAGGAACTGCAGAAAGCTGTCGGAGTCTGGGAACCCGGGCAGCTTGGTAGCTCGGCTGAACGCCGAGGCTGATACGGCGGCGATAAGAAGGGGGAACATGCCCCCGACGACCCAGCTGCTTGGCTGGCGGTAGAACCCGACTACGGCGCGCCTGGCCATGGCCGCAAAGGCGGGGAAACCGCCGATCTCGGAGGATCGGGTAACAGCCTGGGTCATGTTTCTGATCCCTCCAGGCGGCGCCCGGTAGCGTCGGCAAAGACGTCGTCGAGGCTAGGGGCATCGAGCTCCATGTGGAGGACCTGCACCCCGGCTGTATCGAGGGTTCTTACTACCTCGGCCAGACGGGTGGCTCCGTCCTCGAGCCCGATAGCGACGCGACCCTTGCGGGCGGGCCGGGGTTCGCCAAAGGACACAAGCGTGGCTTCGGCGGTGGAGAGCTGGTCGGGGGAAACATCGATTCGCAGGGTGGGGGAGCCGACCGCCGCCTTGAGGTCTCCCGGGGTCCCCTCAAGAACAATGAGCCCGTCGTCGATAATCCCGACCCGGTGGGCCAACTCGTCGGCTTCCTCTAGGTACTGGGTGGTCAGGAAGACGGTCGTGCCCTCCGAGTTAAGTCGGCGTACCTCTTCCCAGAGGTTCTGGCGGCTGCTCGGGTCGAGGCCGGTAGTCGGCTCATCCAGGAACAGAACCTCGGGTTCGTGAAGCAGGGATAGAGCGAGATCGAGGCGGCGCCTCATGCCCCCGGAGTAGGTGCCAACCCGGCGGTCGGCGGCATCGGTAAGGCCTACCCGTTCCAGGAGCTGGGCCCCGCGCTCGGCGGCCGTGGTCTTGCGAATCCCGTGGAGGGTGGCCTGGAGCCTGAGGAGCTCGTTGCCGGTCATAAGCGGATCGATTGCGGCGTCTTGAAGAGCCACCCCGATGCGCCGACGGACCTGGCCCGCCTGAGATGCCACATTGAACCCGGCTACGGTTGCCGACCCTCCCGACGGCTTTAAGAGGGTTGTCAGCATGCGTACCACGGTTGACTTGCCAGCCCCGTTCGGTCCGAGGAATCCATAGATCTCACCCTCCGCCACCTCGATGTCTACCCCCCGGACGGCGTGAATGTCCCCGAAGCTTCGCTTAAGGCCAGTGGCCACAATTGGTGTTTCCATACCCGTCCTGTTCTATCAGATCATTCGCCTCACCTGACAAATCGTAAGTAGCCGGACGATATCCGAGAGAAAGTAGCCAAATGGGGTCTGACCCCATTTGGCTACATTTGGCGGTGCCTTGCGCCTGGGTTCATAAAACTTGATACTACCCTTGTCAAGTTTTATGAAGTCATGTACAATATGGCTATGACTATTGATCCCAACCGCTGGACTCAGAAGACCACGGAAGCGGTAACGGCGGCCGTTGAACGGGCCAAGACCGAATCTCACCCCGAGGTCACTCCTGATCATCTCCTTTCCGCCCTCCTTTCCCAGTCCGAGAGCGTCGTGCTCCCGGTCCTCACCAAGCTGGAACGCCAGCCAACCGCTCTTCGGGCCGACACGGAGCTTGCTCTCGACAAGTTGCCCAAGGCCTACGGATCCGAGTCGCGCCTCTCCCGCCAGATCAACCGGATTCTAGAGGAGGCCGACTCCGTCCGGTCCGACCTCGGGGATGACTATGTTTCGACCGAGCATCTCCTGCTGGCTCTTGCCAACCCAGATCCTGGTGGGGCGACGGCCCATCGGATCGACCTAAGCCGCGAGGAGTTGCTTGGGGCGCTGCAGGAGGTCCGGGGCTCCCACCGCGTAACCAGCCAGAACCCAGAGGACCAGTTCCAGGCCCTCGAGAAGTACGGGCGCGACCTCACCGAGGACGCCAGGGCCGGCAAGCTCGATCCGGTCATCGGCCGCGACGAGGAAATCCGGCGCGTCATCCAGGTGCTGTCGCGGCGAACGAAGAACAACCCGGTCCTGATTGGTGAGCCCGGGGTCGGCAAAACCGCCATCGTCGAGGGCCTGGCCCAGAGGGTGGTCGAGGGAGACGTGCCCGAGTCCCTGCGCAACCGGCGCGTGATCTCGCTGGATATCTCCTCCATGCTGGCCGGGGCCAAGTACCGGGGCGAGTTCGAAGAGAGGCTGAAGGCCGTCCTCAAGGAGATCACCGACGCCGAGGGCGAGGTCATCACCTTCATCGACGAGATGCACACGGTGGTCGGTGCTGGCGCCGGTGGAGACTCGGCCATGGATGCGTCCAACATGCTAAAGCCCATGCTGGCTCGGGGCGAGCTGAGGATGGTCGGGGCAACGACCCTCGACGAATTCCGCAAGTACATCGAGAAGGACCCAGCCCTGGAGCGACGTTTCCAGCAGGTATTCGTCGGCGAGCCGTCGGTCGAGGATTCGATAGCGATCCTCCGAGGCCTGAAGGAACGCTACGAGGTCCACCACGGGGTTCGGATTCAGGACTCCGCCCTGGTCGCAGCCGCCACCCTTTCCGATCGCTACCTGACCGGGCGCTTCCTCCCGGACAAGGCCATCGATCTGGTCGACGAGGCCGCTTCCAAGCTGCGCATAGAGATCGATTCTCTGCCAACCGAGATCGACCAGCTGGAGCGGCGCATCCGTCAACTTGAGATGGAGAGAGTATCGCTGGAGAACGAGACCGACTCGGCCTCATCCGAGCGGCTGGCCGAGATAAATGAGGAGTTGGCCGACCTGGGGGAGAAATCTGGTGCCATGAAGGCCCACTGGCAGAACGAGAAGGACGCCATCGGGGCGATCCAGGTGCTCAAAGAGGAGCTGGACTCTCTGAAGCGAGAGCTTGATCGTGAGCCCGACCTAAACGCCGCCGCCGAGATTCGCTACGGCAAGATTCCGGCCGTTGAAGCCCAGATCGAGGACGCAACCGCCGTCTTGGCCGAGCTTCAACGCGAGCAGACCATGCTCAAGGAGGAGGTCGATGAGGAGGATGTGGCCGAGGTGGTCAGTAGGTGGACTGGTGTCCCCGTCAGTCGGCTCATGGAGGGGGAGGCCCGCAAGCTCCTTCGACTGGAGGACGAACTCCATCGGAGGGTCATCGGCCAGAATGCTGCCGTCTCGTCGGTGGCCGGGGCGATCCGGCGGAGCCGGGCTGGCTTGAGCGACCCCAATCGACCAATCGGTAGCTTCCTCTTCCTCGGGCCCACCGGGGTCGGCAAGACCGAGCTGGCCCGATCGCTGGCCGACTTCCTCTTCGACGACGAGAGGGCCATGGTTCGCCTCGACATGAGTGAGTACATGGAGAAGCACACGGTTAGTCGCCTGATCGGGGCTCCCCCCGGGTACGTCGGATACGACCAGGGCGGCCAGCTGACTGAGGCGGTACGCCGTCGGCCTTATGCCGTGATCCTGCTCGACGAGGTTGAGAAGGCCCACAACGATGTGTTCAACGTTCTGCTGCAGGTGCTAGACGATGGCCGACTAACCGATGGTCAGGGGCGAACCGTGGACTTCACCAACACCGTCCTCATCATGACGTCCAACCTGCCGGGCGACCCTAAAGACTTCTTCCGGCCCGAGTTCATCAACCGGGTGGATGACATCATCCGCTTCGACTCGCTTACCTAAGAGGACCTGACCAGGATCGTGGAGATCCAGCTGGGAATCCTGATTGCTCGTCTAGCCAAGCGGCGTATTGATCTGGTGGTCAGCGACACGGCCAAGGCCAAGCTGGCCAAGCTGGGCTACGACCCGGCCTTCGGGGCCCGGCCCCTGAAGCGTGTGATCCAGGCTGAGGTGGCTGATCGGCTCGCCACCCTGTTGCTTGACGGTGAGGTGGCGGAGGGAGACCGGGTGGAGGTGACCCTGGCCGAGGATGAAATCATCGTGACCAGGGCTTCCTGATACCGTCTCTACATCTTGATGATTCGGGCCCGGCGCTGGACCGGGCCCGATATGGTTGGGCAACGTGCCTGCAATAATTGTCGTTGGAACCCAGTGGGGCGATGAGGGTAAGGGTAAGTTCACCGACCTTCTCGCCAAGGAAGCATCCCTCGTGGTGCGTTACCAGGGAGGCCACAACGCTGGTCACACCATCGTGGTGGGGGACCAGAAGTTCGCCATCCAGTTGGTCCCGTCGGGGGTGCTGTACGACCACGTAACGCCCATCATCTGCAACGGGGTAGTGGTTGATCCCTTTGTCCTCCTGGCTGAGGTCGAGATGCTGACCAAGCGTGGGGTTGACTGTTCGCGGCTGCTGGTGTCTGGCAACGCCCACCTGATTCTGCCGTACCATCAGGAGCTCGATGCCCTTCACGAACGTTCGCTTGGCGACGCCAAGCTGGGTACCACCAAGCGGGGGATCGGCCCGGCCTACGCTGATAAGGCCATGCGGGTCGGAATCCGCGTCCAGGACATCCTCGACGAGAAGATTTTCCGGGCGAAGCTGCACGCCGTTCTCGATCACACCAACGCCGTGCTTACCCGGGTATTTGACGGGGAGGCCATCGATCCGGACGAGCTGGCCGACCGGGTACTCGACGAGTGCCGTGATCGCCTGGCTCCCATGATTGGCGACTCGGTCAATCGGATCCACGATGCTCTTGACGACGGACAGACCGTTTTGTTTGAGGGGGCCCAGGCCACCTTCTTGGATATCGATCACGGGACCTATCCGTTTGTTACCTCATCTAACCCGACCGCCGGTGGGGTGTGTGCTGGGGCCGGGGTCGGTCCCCGTGATATTGATCGGATCGTTGGAATCGCCAAGGCGTACGTCACCAGGGTCGGTTCTGGTCCGTTCCCGACTGAGCTACTGGACGAGACCGGCGACAAGCTGGTTGACATCGGCAAGGAGTACGGAGTCAATACCGGCCGCCGTCGTCGCCCGGGCTGGTTCGACGCGGTGATGATGCGCCACGCCGTACGGCTCAACTCCCTGACCGAGCTGGCAATCACCAAGCTTGACGTCCTGGATACCTTCGAGACCGTCCGTATGTGTTTCGCCTACGAGATCGACGGCAAACGGGTAGAGCAGCTCCCGTATCACCAGTCGGAGATCCACCGAGCGACCCCGATCTACGAGGATTTCCCCGGCTGGATGACCGACCAGACCGAGGCTAAAGAGCCGGGCGATCTACACCCGAACGCTGCGGCCTATCTGAGGGCCCTAGAGGCGCAGGTGGGAGTACCGGTGACGCTGACCAGTACCGGCCCCGGGCGTAGCCAGTTCATCAACTGGTCGTCTTAGCCACGGAGGGCGGGGGGAATCCAGTGGCCCTGATCGTTGAACTTGATGGCTTCCTCGTCTGGGTCCTTGGCTAGCTCCTCGGCCGGGTCAAGGAGCGAGGTGCCGCTGCCAGCTAAGGCTGCTGGAACCTCGGGGACAGCCTCGGACAGGGATTCCGAGATCACTGCTTCAGGATGGGGCACAACCGGTTCGAGTTCGGGGGCTACCGAGGCGGCTGGTTCGGGCGCGGGGGGAACCGGCGTTGGCGGTTCGAGTTCGGGGGCTACCGAGGCGGCTGGTTTGGGCTCCAGTGTGATGGTCGTCGGTTCTGGAGCGATCGATTCGGGGGTAACGGCCGCCGGCTGGGGCGGTGCTGGGGTATCCGAGTCATCGGCGAAGGGATCAGTTTCGTCGAAGCTAGCACTGTCGGGCGTGATCTCGGAGATCGATGGGGCGGCTTCGATAGGTTCGGGCTCAGGCTCGGGAGCTGTCGGGAGCAGGGCGGCCGGGGGGGCATCGGACTCGCGTCGAGCCCGGAGCTTATGGAGTTCCTCAACTGCTGGCGCCTCCGGCACGACAAACTCTTCGTCGGGCTCTACCGCACTGGGTGCTTCGAGGCGGTCGAGCTGGCTGAGCCAATCCTCGTCTGGATCGGAGTCGGATCCATCAGCAGCGTAAGCTGGGGGCTCAAGGATCGGGTACTTCTCCTTGCGGGAGCGACCCTTGATCTTCTTCTTCCTGGGTTCGGGAGTTTCCACTTCCTCGGCCGGTTCGGGGTCATCGCCGTCGAAGAAGACGAACCGCCCCTCGTCTTGGATTGTGGACCGCTCCGCCTGGAGCTCGGCCCGGCGTTTCTTGGCTTCACGCCTGGAGCGCACGCGGGTGATCTTCCCGGTCCTAACCCTTGCTTGGATTAGGGAACACTCCATGCAGACCGTTTGTCAGGTCCGCTTGGTGGGCTCTACCAGGCAGCTCTCACAGAACTCGCCGCCGCATAGGTCGCACACGTCGTAGGCGGGATCCAGCGGATCGTTGTCACATCGTCCATTCATTCAGGGTTGTCCAAGAGAAGTTGTCTAGCGAGTAAAAGGCGGCACACTAACAACAGTCCATCGACACCGATAGGTCCCCCCTTAAGCTCGGTCCAGGAGGAAATTGTGCCCATTCCTAACGTGCTAGCCGATCGGTATGCCAGCCAGGAGATGTCCGCCATCTTTGAGCCGACCAACCGGGTACGGGTTGAGCGTCAACTCTGGGTTGCCGTGCTGAGGGCACAGGCAGTGCTTGGACTCGAGGTCGGCCCGTCATCGATTGACGATTATGAGCGAGTCCTGGACCGTATCGACCTTGACTCGATCCGTAGGCGTGAGCTTGTCACCAAACACGACGTCAAGGCTCGACTCGATGAGTTCTGTGCTCTAGCGGGTCATCAGGACATCCACAAGGGCATGACATCGCGCGACGCCACCGAGAACGTGGAGCAGGTTCTGACCTGGCAGGCCCTTCGCCTCACCCGGGGCCGGGTGCTGGCCCTGGTGGCCCGGTTGGCGGAGCTGGCCGCGGTCTACGCCGATCAGCCGATTGTTGCGAGGACCCACAACGTGCCCGCACAGCCCACCACGATGGGTAAACGTTTCGCCGCAATCGGGGAGGAGTTGTTGGGGTCTCTCGCCCGGCTGGACAACCTGATTGAGCGGTTTGCTCTTCGCGGGATCAAGGGGCCGGTTGGGTCTCAGCAGGATCAGATCGATCTCCTCGGGGGTGCGGATTTGGCCCAACAGCTCGAAGCGTTGGTGGCCAGCGAGCTGGGGATCGAGCGGGTGCTGGGTGTGGTCGGGCAGGTCTATCCTCGGTCATACGACTTCGACCTGGTTTCCTCACTGGTCCAGACAGCGGCAGCCCCGGCCAACCTTGCACTCCTCATCCGTCTCATGGCCGGGCATGACCTTGCTACCGAGGGCTTCGCCGAAGGACAGGTCGGTTCGTCGGCCATGCCCCACAAGATGAATACCCGATCGTGTGAACGGATTTCGGGTCTGGCCGTCATTCTGAAGGGGCACCTGACCATGGCCGCTGGCCTGTCGGGAGAGCAGTGGAACGAGGGAGACGTGTCCTGTTCGGTGGTTCGAAGGGTGGTCATCCCCGATGCCTTCTTTGCGGTGGACGGGCTGATTGAGACCACCTTTGCGGTGTTGAGGAGCTTCGGGGTGTTCCCAGCGGTGATCGAGGCGGAGCTGTCCAGGTATCTCCCATTCCTGGCAACTCCATCGCTGCTAATGCACGCCATCCGTTCGGGCCTTGGCCGGGAGGAGGCCCACGAACTGATCAAGGAGCATGCGGTTGCGGCAGCACTGGCTATGAGGGGTGAGGCCCCCGGGGCCCCCGGCCTAGTGGAGCGTCTAGTCAACGACAGCCGGTTCCCCGGCGATCGCACTGAACTCGAACAGATCGTGGCCGACCCTCGCCGACTCGTGGGGGCCGCCAGCGAGCAGGTAGCCCGGTTCTGTGATCGAGCAGCTGAGGCGGTTGGCGATGACCCAGCAGCACGGTATCGGGGATCAGACATCCTCTGAAGGCAGACCCCCTCTAGAAGACAGATACGCTCTGGAAGGAGCGATAGGCCCGGCCGTCGGGCCGGGCTATCGCTTTGGTGTGGTGGTCGGGACCGGCGTCGATCCGGTGACCTACCGCTTTTCAGGCGGTCGCTCTGCCAACTGAGCTACCCGACCACAGATCTCGGTGCTTTGCGGGGTAGTACTTTCGAGGAAAAAATCTGCCCCCACGAAAGGGGGCAGATTTGCGGTCCCGACGGGATTTGAACCCGCGACCTCCGGCGTGACAGGCCGGCGTGCACTCCAAGCTGCACCACGGGACCTCGAGCAGTGATCTTGTGACTGCGTAGTACCCCCAACGGGATTCGAACCCGTGTTCCTGCCGTGAAAGGGCAGTGTCCTAGGCCACTGAACGATGGGGGCAGGTTAACCACACGGAGACTTTCTCGTGAGGGTTGAGCCAATGTAACAGCCTAGTACCCCATCACCACGCCTGTCCCGTCAATTCTCTAACGAAATGATGAGGTTGACCTAGGTTCTTACAGATCTTGGGTGAGGGCATCGACGATTTCGGCCAGTAACTGGCCAAGAATCTCGAATACATCGTGGACGTGGGCCATCTCCGGATCGGTGGGTTCTGGCTGGTCTTCGGAGACGTCAAGGATGGTCCCAAGGACCAATCGCGTATCGTTGACGACACGCATCCACGCAAGGAGGGCGTCGTCGTTCAGTTCGGTGTCGTTGGCAGTCGAGACAAGGGTTGAGATCGCCTCGTGGCGTCCGTCGATGAGGGCCTGGCGGGCGAATATCTGATAGCCAGCGTCCTTCTCGGCGTCGTGGGGGTATGCGGTGGGAGCGAGCCGTTTGGTAGAGGGGTGTTGGGTGTCAGCGATCTCGCCGAGCTCTCGGGCGGTTTGGACAAGGAAGTCTCGGATATGGTCGGGAAATCGGACCGAGAAGGTACCGGGCCCGGTTCGCTGGATCAGGGGGTCGGGACGAAAGAGCGCCATCCTAAGAGTCGTGCTCCATCGTGGCCCATAGGCCATATCCGTGTAGCCGGTGGACGTCCTTCTCGGCCTCGCTGCGGGTACCCCCGCTCACGATTGCCCGCCCCTTTTCGTGTACGTCGAGCATGAGGCTTGTTGCCTTGGTCTCGGAGTATCCGAAGAGCTTCTGGAATACGTAGGTCACGTACTGCATCAGGTTGATCGGATCGTTCCAGACAATGACGCGCCAGGGGAGGTCCTCCTCGGTGAGGACATCGGAGTCGACCTCCTCGATAGCCCCCGGGTTGGGGTTGGACATCGAGGGGAGGCCCGGCGGGTGGTTGGATGGGGTCATTGGACTTGTGATCAGGATTCCGTCGGTCGCTCGAAGAACGCGAGATGGGTCCAGACTACTCCGCAGAATAGGGCGGTCGCACCGATTATGTGGGTGAGAACGATGAGGGGCGGTACTCCGGTGAAGTACTGGAGGTAGCCGATAGCCCCCTGAACAACCGCTACGGCGATCAGGGGCATGAGGGACCGGGTCAGTCGGTTGGCGTGCTCGGACTGGCTCACTCTCCAGGCCAGGGCGACGAGCATGGCCAGGAACAGCCAAACCGAGATACTGTGGATCTTCGCCACCGTGTTCAGGGCGTACGACAGCCGGTCAACCTCGCTGTCGCCCCCGTTTGGTCCGGTGCCGGTAACCACGGTTCCTGTGACGACTATCAGAATACTCCAGGCAGAAACTAGGCGGATATGAGAGGTAAGGCTGGGGTCGATCGCGGTAGCGGGACCCGGCCCCGTCCCGCTGCGGACGTAGAGCACGATCACGTTCCAGAGGAGGATCATGGAGAGAAGGAAGTGGCCAGCCACGAGGGCCGGATTGAGATCGGCCAGGACTGTGATGCCACCCCAGACGCCCTGAGCGGCAACCCCGGCCACCAGGCCCCAGGCCCACTTGACCAGGTCGGGTCGTTTGGGAATCCGGCGGAGAGCCCCCAGCACGGCGGCGATCACCGCCGCCGATACCACCCCGGTAAGTAGTCGATTGCCAAACTCAACCCAGTCGTGGTAGGCAAAGTCCGGGATCAGTTGGTCCTCGGAGCACTTCGGCCAGTTGGTGCATCCAAGGCCAGATTCGGTCAGACGAACTGCGGCGCCAGTGACCACGATCAGGGTCAGTAGGGCGGCAGCAACGGCGACGATCCGTTGGTACCGGTCTCGCGTGATTGGGCTCATACCATCAAGAATACGCACTCGGGCGGCCGCACGGCTCGTTGTCGGGAGATCCCAAGGCCAATCCGGCTATTCGGGTACTTTTCCTCTTCACGGTAAAGTGGGGTTTCTAATGGATACCATCTCTCCTCGTGTTGGCTAAGGACAGGACCCGGTCTAAAACCATGGCGTACGTGGCCCTGACCAAGCCGCGAATCATCGAACTCCTTCTCGTCAGTACTGTTCCCACCATGATCTTGGCTCAGCGAGGTTTGCCTTCGGTCTGGCTGATGGTGGCCACCGTCGTCGGCGGCACGCTGTCGGCTGGTGGCGCCAACGCTATCAATATGTACGTTGATCGTGATATTGACGCCGAGATGGAAAGAACCAAGAATCGGCCTTTGGTCACGGGCGAACTCACCCCGTCGGAGGCCCTCACTTTCGCCATTGGGCTTGAGACGGTCTCCTTTTTCTGGCTCTGGGGGTTTGTCAACCTCCTCTCCGGCCTCCTGGCGATTGCCGCCTGCGCCTTCTATGTCTTTGTCTACACCATCTGGCTAAAGCGCACTACCACCCAGAACATCGTGATAGGGGGTGCCGCCGGCGCAGCACCCGTTCTTATTGGTTGGGCGGCCGTTACCAACAGTGTTGGCTGGCCTGCCGTGATCCTTTTCGCGGTGGTGTTCTTCTGGACCCCACCCCACTTCTGGGCTCTAGCCATTCGCTACGAGGGAGATTACGCTAACGCCTCGGTGCCCATGATGCCCGTGGTGGTCGGGCGTCGTAGGACCGCCCGCCAGATCATCGTCTACTCGGTGATTGTCGGGGTCTGCGCCCTGCTGCTCGTGCCGGTGGCCAACATGGGTTGGATCTATCTGGTTCTGGCCGCCCTCGTGTCGATCTGGTTCGTGGCCGGTGCCGTTGGCCTTTCCCGCGAGACCGTACCCGAGCTTCAGGAAGCCAAGGCCATCAAGTTCTTTGCCTTCTCGATCACCCACCTCACGGTGTTGTTCGGGGCCGTTGCGCTGGATCAGCTGCTCGGCTGGGGGATTTAGGCCTAAAGTTCGAACAATTTGACAGATGTGGGTACATTCATTTCGATAATGGCGCTCATCCGGGTTAGAGTGTCTCCTCGCGTGACTTAAGTCCTCTTGTCGTGTTGGGCAACGAAGACGGGTTGTGCTCCGCATCCTGCCCTGCTACGAGGTCCCTACACCCATGGCACTGACTGAAACTCGCCCTCAAGTATCCGATCAGGTTGACGCTCCGGCGCCCTTGGCCGGGAGCGACGTTCTCGGAACCGGCGATCATGTGGCTATCGGCCGCGCTTGGATACTTTCGGGCTCAGTTGGTCTGGTGGTGTCCCTAGTGATTGGCCTGTTGGCATCAATCGAGCACGCCGACCTCTCGGGCTTTGACCTGGTCAACAACTCGAATACGTTTACCCAGCTCTGGTCGGCCGGTCGAGTGCTGCTCCTCTTCGGCGGGGTTGTTCCTATCCTCATCGGGCTTGCCACTGCGGTGGTCCCTCTCCAGGTGGGCTCGGCTGGCCTGGCTTTTGCTCGCAGGGCAGCGGCCGCCTTCTGGACCTGGTTGCTTTCGGTTGGTGTTCTAGTCCTGGCCTATGCCCTCGACGGAGGACCGGCCGGCAACTCCGGCGAGATGGTAGTACTTTGGGCCCTAGCCCTAGCCCTGGCCGCCGCCTCCGTTGTCTGGGCGCTTGTGAGTATTGTGACTACAATTCTCGGGGCTCGCGCCCAGGGAATGACTCTGGATCGGGCCCCCGTGTCAACCTGGGGGTTCCTGGTCTTTGGGGTGACCGGTCTGCTGGTCTTGCCGATCGCCATCGCTGAGCTCATCGTGGGCTATCTCGATACCAAGTACGGCTATCTTCCATCGGCTGATGCCCGCTCGGTTCTGATCGGTCCCCTCAATACTCTTACCCTCGGTCCCACGGTTTTCTGGCTAGCTGTACCCACCCTTGCTCTGGGACTCGAATCCGTAGCCGTACACACCGGCAGCCGCGTCCGCGGACACCGGGTTACCGTTGCTCTTCTCGGCGTTACGGGCTTCTTGGGGTTTGGGGGCGATATCTTCTCGTTCGGTTCCCGAGGGCGAACCTACGATTTCAACAACGGCCTCCTGGTCGTGGTATCCCTAACGGTAGTGCTGCCGATACTCCTGCTGGTGGGCACGGCATTAGCTGGAGTCCGCTCCGGCAAGATCAGGCTCACGACTCCCCTTGTCGGCGGCCTGACCGCAATGCTCTTGGTGCTCCTCGCCTCCGTGCTGGGCGGGGTGGCCCAGATCGAGCCGCTGGTCGGCTTTCTCAACGCCAACTTTGATGCCTCGATATCTCTGGCCTCGAAGCTGAGCCTGAACGGAACCAGCTTCCACGAAGGACTGCGGATCCTCGTGACCGGGGCCGCAGCGGTGGGAGCAGTGGCCAGTGTGCATCACTTTGCCCACAAGATTTGGGGCCGGTCCACTAACCCAGTATTCGGGCTTGTGGCCGTGGCGGCTCTGGCCGGTGGCTCCGTCCTTTGGGGGGCTGGCGGTATCGTGAGCGGATTCTTGGGCCAGCCGATGTGGCCGGTCGTCGACGGTTCGGTTAGCGACGGAGTCGAGGCCCTCAACCTGATTGGGGCCATTGGGGCCGGGTTCATGGCGGTCGGTGCCGGACTGTTTGTTCTCGATCTGTTCGCCAGCGTTGTGGCGGGTAAGGGGCCTAGCACCGAGCCCTGGCGGGGAAAGACTCTGGAATGGGCCACCAGCTCCCCGCCCGAACGGGGCAATTTTGCTTCCGCTCCGGTGGTCGTATCGGCGACCCCTCTAGAGGAACCGCCCGTTGGAGGAGAAGCCTGATGTCGGATGTTTCCGTTCGCGAGACCCTGCCCGCCCAGATCGTCCCGCCCGTTCCAAACCGGCCCCGCCTCCTGATAATCGGAACCACCCTAGTCTCGGTGGCGCTGATGATCGGCATGGGGTCTCTCCTATCCCTGTACGCGAGGACCCGCTCCGACTGGCTGGCCGCCGGTGAGGGAACCTGGTTGCCCCGGGGAGTGGTGATCCCGCTAACTCAGCCGAACATGATCGCCATGACTATGACACTTTCGCTCATCACGGTGCTGTGGTCGGTCTCGGCGATGAAGAATGATGATCGTCCCAATACCTATATCGCCATCGGAATCTCGCTCCTGTTTGGCTTCGCGTATCTGGCCCAGACCGCATATCTGCTCACCATCATGGAGATGCCGATCGCTGGAGACCCGGGAGCCCGCCCTCCTCTCCTCTACGCCATTATTGGTACCCACATGGTAATAATGCTGGCCGCCATGGCCTATCTCGCCGGGATGGGGCTGCGTTCCCTCGGCGGCAACTATAGCTCCCGAGACGTTGAGGGTCTCCAGGGGGCGGCAATGTTCTGGTTCGTTTCGGTCGCGTTGTATTTTGCAATGTGGTACGCCATCTACATCGTTAAGTAGGTCATCGATGCTCGCTTGGGGTTCAAAGTATCTATTCGGTTTGAGTGCTGGGTCGTTTCTCGGTGCACTGGCATACGGAGTCGTGACCGGGGGAGAGCCGATTGGCGCCCTCTCGATGGGCTACAAGGGTGGTGTTGGTGACCATATTGGATACGGGATTCTCCTGTCGGTCAGCCTTGCGGCCTTCGCAATGGCTGTGATCATGGTAATCTCTCGAGACGGCGACGTGGTCGATGGGGCATCGGGGGCGGCTGTGATGCCAGCCGTTTCTCCCCCGCATCGCCCGAGCTACTGGGGAATCGTTTCTGCCTTCGGTGCGATCTCCCTGGTCATTGGTGTCGCTACCAGCAAGGCCTTCTTCTTCCTTGGCGTCGCCGTCCTACTGATTGCCGCCCTGGAGTGGTGCATCTTGGCCTGGTCCGATAGTGCTACCGGTGATCCCGAAGTCAACGCGGTTATCCGCCAGCGCGTACTCGGCCCGATCGAGCTGCCGATGCTTTCGATGCTCGCCATAGCCGTGGTGGTCCTCGGAATATCGAGAATCCTCTTAGCCGTATCGTCGGTAGGGGCGGTGATTCTAGTGTCGGCACTAGCGGCCGGGGTCTTCTTCGGAATCGTCGCCCTGTCCAAGGTCGACGTCCCCAAGCCCGTGATGAGGGGGCTGGCGGCACTGCTGGCCCTAGGCATCCTGGCGGGTGGGATCGTGGGCGCCGCCGTTGGCGAGCGCGACCTCGGCCATACCAGCGAAGAGTCGGGAGAGCACGAGTGATTCCGAATAGACCAGAACCGAAAGATAAGCCTCGAACCATGAAGCGCACCAAAGCCCGCCTGGCCATCTTTGGCCTCCTTGCCGTGGTGCTCGGGGCCTGCTCGGACTCCCACCAACTGAACACCTTTGAGCCCCGCGGTCCCCGGGCCCAGGACGAGCTCGACATCATGTGGCCCGTTGTCTGGGTAATCATGGGGCTGGTCTTCGTCCTGATTGTCTTCGGCGGGATATTCTTGGCGATCAAGGGGCGGGTCAAGCCGGAGGACTACGACCCCAACGATCTTCCGTACCAGCGACACGGCTGGTTCAAGGGTGAGGTGGCCTGGACGATAGTCCCGGCCGTCGGCCTAGGCATCCTCGGAATCTTCACCGTCTTTGCTGTCCTCGACCTGGAAACTAAGAACGATCCCGGTGAGCTCGATGTGATGGTAATCGGGCGCCAATGGTGGTGGGAGTATCGCTACGACGTTGACGGGGATGGGTTCTTCGCCGACACCGACGGCGACGGTGAAATCTGGGGCGTTGACGGCCTGGGTTCAGACGGAGTCGAGGGCGGCGCTCTGTCCGACCCCGACGATCGGGAGTGGTCCTTAGAGTATGTGCTCGACCCAGACGACGTTTCCGTCGCCGGGGAGATGGTAATACCCGCCGGGGAACAGGTCGACCTGACCATCACCTCGGGTGACGTGATCCACTCGTTCTGGATCCCCCGCCTCAACGGGAAGCGCGATGCTGTTCCCGGCCGCTACACCACCTGGTCGGTAGAAGCCGATAACCCAGGAAAATACACCGGCTGGTGCACGGAGTTCTGCGGGCTGTCCCACGCCCGCATGAGGATGTCGGTCATTGCCCTAAGCCCCGCTGAGTTTGAGGAGTGGCTGGCCGGTCAGCAAACGCCAGCCGAAGTCCCACCCGAAGGAACACCGGCCTACGACGGCCGCGAGACCTTCAAGAATCTCTGCATGAGCTGTCACGTGATCAAGGACGGTGACCTTGAGTACAACGACACCGCCGACGGTAAGCCTTGGCGTACCACCATCCCGCTCCAGTCGAAGGGGGCTCCAGATCTGAGTCACTTCGCCAGCCGAGGATCCTTCGCCGGGGCCATCTTCTCCCAGTACCGAGGTATTGATCCGGACGAGGATCAGCTGGATGTCTCCACCTACCTCGATCTGCCGGGCAACTACGACTGGAACGAAGCGGAGCTTAGGCGTTGGATCAAGAATGCTCCCAGCCGCAAGGACGCGGAGTACGAGAACCAGCAGGGGATGCTGCCCTTCCCTCAGCTGACCGAAACCGAACTAGACAACCTCGTCGCCTATCTGGCGACCCTCGACTGATCAGGAGCCGAGAGACATGGCGATTATCGAAGAACCGTTAGCCCTTCCCACCGGAGACCCGGCGAGCGCCGGCTCGCCCCTTGGCGTCTTCGCCCGTCCCCGCAATGCCACTGGCATCAAGGACTGTCTGACCACCGTAGACCACAAGAAGATCGGGATCATGTACGGCTCCGCCGCCATGTTCTTCCTTCTCATCGGGGGCATGGCCGCTCTGGCCATCCGGATCCAGCTGGCCACTCCTAACAGCACCTTCCTAAGCGGGGCCCAGTACAACCAGGCCTACACGATGCACGGCACCGTGATGATCTTCTTCGTGGTGATGCCGGTCGGTGCGGCCTTTGCCAACTATCTCATGCCCCTCCAGATTGGGGCCAGGGATGTGGCTTTCCCCCGGATCAATGCCTTCAGTTTCTGGGTGTTCCTGGCCGGAGGGTTGCTGCTTAACTCCAGCTGGTTCCTCGGGGGAGGGGCCGACGGTGGCTGGTTCAACTACGCCCCCAACAACGGGGTCACGTTCTCTCCCGGCCACGGCATCGACTTCTGGAATGCTGGCCTTCTGCTTGCGGGCATTGGTTCCCTCTCCGGAGGCATCAACCTGGCGACCACCGTTCTCAATATGAGGGCCCCCGGTATGAAGATGATGAGGATGCCGGTCTTCGTCTGGATGACGCTCGTGACCCAGTTACTGCTCATCGCCGCCATCCCGGTGATCACCGCTGCTCAGCTCCTACTTCTCTTCGATCGCAACTTTGACTCGAACTTCTTCAACGTCACCCAGGGGGCCGACCCCCTCCTATGGCAGCACCTCTTCTGGGTGTTCGGTCATCCTGAGGTGTATCTCATGATCCTGCCGGCCTTCGGTATTGTTTCCGAGGTCATTCCAACCTTCGCCCGTAAGCCCATCTTCGGCTACCCGTTCATCGTGGCCTCGGGCATCGGCATCGGGTTCCTGGGCTTCGGGGCCTGGGCCCACCACATGTTCGTATCCGGAATGGGCCCGGCCTCAGTTGCCGCCTTTGCCTTCGGCACCATGTTCATCGCGGTGCCGACCGGGGTGAAGGTTCTGAACTGGATGGGCACGCTGTGGGGCGGCAAGCTGACCCTCAACACGGCCATGCTCTTTGCCATCGGCCTGGTCACCCAGTTTACGGTCGGCGGGCTCTCGGGGGTATCCCACGCGGTCGCACCATCCGACACCCAGCAGACCGATACCTACTACATCGTGGCCCACTTCCATTACGTTCTCTTCGGAGGGGCCTTCTTCGGCTTCATGGCGGGCTTCTACTACTGGTGGCCCAAGGTATTCGGCTACAAGCTGGGCGAGAAGATAGGCAAGTGGAACTTCTGGGGCATGGTGATCGGCTTCAACACCACCTTCGGTCCCCAGCACATCCTTGGTCTCCAGGGTTTCCCCCGCCGGATGCAGACCTACGACGATTCGATGGGCTTCAACCTCTGGAACATGGTCTCCACCATCGGGGCCTTCATCCTGGGAACCTTCACCCTGCTGGTGCTCGTGAACGCCTTCTTCTCGTATCGCAAGTGGGTGCGAGATGGCCGTCCCGACGTCGGGCCTGATCCCTGGGACGCTCGCAGCATCGAGTGGAGTATCCAGTCGCCGACCCCGGAGCACAACTTCGATACCCTGCCCCAGATCGAGGATCTGGACGATTTCTGGCACCGCAAGTACGCCGAAGACTCTGAAGGCCGGCTGCGCCAGATCGCAACCGGGGCTCAGCTGGCCCAGCCAGGAAACGGAGAAGGTGTTCACCTGCCCGCTCCGTCCTACTGGCCCCTGGTCCTGGCCCTCGGGCTTCCCGTAATCGCCTACGGCATTATCTTCAGCCTCTGGTTGACTATCCCGGGCACCATCATCGTGGTGGCTGGCCTGTTTGGGTGGGCCCTCGAACCAGCCGACGATCTTGACATTGCTGAAGGACACGCCCATGGCTGATACCGCCGTGCTAGAGACGAGTGACCACGGCGAAAGCGCCGACGAGGCCCATCACAGCAGCCTTGGTCTCTCCAACATGAAGCTGGCAATGTGGCTGTTCCTGGCGTCGGAGTGCATGCTCTTCGCTGCCCTGATCTCCACCTATCTTTTGTCGGCGGCCCGGTTCATGACCGAGCTGCTCTCCGGCAACCCTGAGGTGCTGGCCACGATGCCAGCGGAACTGGCCGACAAGATGACCGAGGCCGGTTCGGTAACGGCTATCTTTGAGATCCCGTTCACTTCCGCTAGCTCGTTCATACTGCTGATGAGTTCACTCACCATGGTGCTGGCTCACAAGTCGACGCTGGATGGGAACTACAAGAATCAGCGCCTCTTCCTGGCCGCAACCGGCCTTCTGGGGGCCTTCTTTATCGCCGGGCAGGTCTTCGAGTTCACTGTCTTCTATCGGGAGGGTCTCACCTACGACGGCAACCTCTTCGGGTCCGCCTTCTACACTCTCACCGGCTTTCACGGGGTCCACGTCACGGGCGGAATCCTGATGATGGTTGCCCTCTTCATCCAGTCGATGAAGGGCAAGCTGTCGGCCGATCGGGCCGAGACGGTGGAACTGGTTGGCCTCTATTGGCACTTCGTTGACGTGGTCTGGGTTCTTATCTTCACCATTGTCTATCTCATCCCCTGATCCCAGGAGTCTTTCTCATGACCGAATCGGCCGTCGTCGAAACCCACGATGATCACCACCCAACCTAGAAGCTCTACTGGATAGTGTTCCTCGGGTTGCTGTTCATAACGGCCGTTGAGGTGGCGTGGTCCTACACCGGCTTCGAGGGCCCGGTCTTAGTGATCCCCCTCCTCCTCATGATGGCCGTGAAGTTCACGATCGTCACGGGGGCGTTCATGCATCTCTACTTTGATGGAAAGATGCAGTTCGGGAAGCTGTTCCGGCGAGTCTTCATCGGTGGCATCATGCTCGCCCTTGCTGTCTTTGGCGTCATCCTGGCGACCTTCCAGTTCAAGATCTAGGCCGGAAGGGCTGCCTTAGTGTTCGCTGAAACCATCAACTCGGTGCCGTGGCAGGCCCACCCCGACGTCTGGCTATTGGTCGCCGCCTCCCTGGCCGCGGCCTGGTACGCGAAGCGAGTCATTGAGCCGAAGGCAGTCCGCTCGGGACTCCCGGCCATAACCCCACGCCAGAAGGCCTGGTACTTCGCTGTGGTTGTTTCCATGTGGCTGGCGTCGGACTGGCCCCTCCACGACATCGCCGACGAGTATCTCTACTCGGCCCACATGCTCCAGCATCTTCTGATCTCCATGATCATCCCCGCCATGTACCTGATGGCGATTCCCCGCTGGATCTTCGAACTGATCGTGCCACCAAAGTCGGCCCTGTGGCGGTTCCTGACCTGGGCGGCCCGTCCGGTGCCCATCTTCTTGATATACAACGGTTTTACCGGAATCCTCCACTGGTCCGGCGTTGTCCAGCTCATGTACGATTCGGGAGTCGCCCACTTTGGTTTCCACACGGCCGCCTTCGCCGCTGGCCTCCTCCTGTGGCTACCCATAGTCGGCCCGGTAGACGAGTGGAAGCTGACCCCGTTTGCCCAGTGCATATTCCTGTTCTCGATGTCGATCATCCCGACGGTGCCGGGGGCCTGGTTGGTCTTCGCCGAGGGCATTGTCTACCCGCACTACGCCGAGGCCGACCGCCTCTTTGGGATCGGGGCCCTTTCGGATCAGCAGGCCGCCGGAGCGGTGATGAAGATCGTTGGTGGGTTCTTCATGTGGGGCGTGATTGCGGTGATCTACGGTCGGTTCGCCCGCGACGAGCAGAGGCAGAACCAGCTGGATCGGGCCAAACGGGATCAGAAGCGCCTGGCGACCCTTACCTTCGACGATGTCTCGCACGCCTCGACGAGAGCCCTTCGACCCTCATCGAGCCGTAGAGTTCGAGCACGTCGGCGCCCCTCTCGCACGAACTGGTGACTGTCACCCCCTCAAATCCTGAACTGGTGACGCTCACCCCCAGATACGGGGCTGAGCGTCACCAGTTCGGGGAAAGCGGGGCTGAGCGTCACCAGTTCGGGGAGGGGTTGCGGTTACTCCCAGCGGAACAGGCGCTGGGCCAGGAGGGTGGCCCCAACGGCCCAGACCACTAGGACCAGCCACGGTCCGAGGCCGGGGGCGGCAAAGAGCTCGGAGCTGAACTGATTGCGCACGATCGTCACGAGGGCCGTGGTCGGTAGCAATCGGGCCACGGCCTGAGCGGCCCCCGGGAGCCGGTCGAGGTCGAAGACCATTCCACTGGACATCAGGAGGAGGATGTAGAGGGTGTTGGCCACGGCCAAAGAGGTAAGGCCCTCGATCAGGCTGGAGAGGACAACGGCCATCGCACCAAACGCGAGCAGTCCGAGCCCCAACGATGCGAGCGTCGTAGCGGGGAAGCTTGGACGCCACCCGAGGATCGCCGCGACCCCTACCAGTAGGAGAATCTGGCCGACGAAGAGGACGGCGTTGGCTGCTAGCTTGGCGGACAGGAACTCGCTTACGGTCAGCGGGGTAACGGCGAAACGTTTGATGGCCCCGAAGGCCCGGTCGAAGCCAAGGGCAATGGCCGGACGAACGAAACCGACCGATAGTAGGGCCAGCACGATGATGCCGGGAGCTATGAAGTCAATGGGCCGCTCCGAGGTGACCGGCAGAACGTCCACCTGGGTGAAGAAGACCAGGAAGGCGAGAGGCAGCCCGACGGACAGGAGAAGCTGCTCCCCGTCCCGGATAGCTAGCCTGAGCTCGGTCTTGGTGAGGGTCCATACCCGGTTCAGGTTCACGCCTCTTCCCCCGTGGTTAGTCGCCGGAAGACGTCTTCTAGGCTAGTCCTGCCCGCGTCAACACCGTCCAACGGTGCCCCCAGATCTCCGAATGCCCCCACCACTCGAGCCACGTTGGCCGGGGTAGGTTCCAGAGCGATCTCGTAGAGCCCGTCGGCGCCCTCGATTATCCCGATACCAAGGTCATCAGCGATCCGATCCACGTTGAGGCCAGCTGCCGACCGAACCCGGATCGTGTCGGTCACCTCGGTCAGCTCTGCCACTCCGCCGGCGGCAACCACCCGGCCCCGGTCTAGGACAACGACCGAGCTGGCGCAGGCCTCAACGTCGTCGAAGCGATGGGTGCTCATCACAACGGCGGATCCGCTGGCGGCCCGTTCTTGGATCAGTTCTAGGATCCGATCGCGACCCGCCTGATCGACCGCGGCCGTCGGCTCATCCAGTAGTAGCAGATCCTGGCCCCCGGCGAGGGCCAGGGCCAGAGAGAGACGCTGCTGTTCCCCTCCAGACAATCGTCGCCAGCGCCGGGTGGCCAGGGCGGAGAGCCCGGTCTGTTCCAAGAGGTCGTTGGCTTGGTGCGGGCTGCCGCTCAGATCGCTGAATAGCTTCACGGCCTCGCCGACGGTGAGGCCCATCGGAAGGCCGTTGGATTGGGGCATGACCCCCCACCGATGAGTGACTTGTGAACGCTGCGTCCGGGGGTCCGCCCCAAACACTCGAACCGTGCCAGTGTCCGGACGTCGATAGCCCTCGATGGTTTCTATAAGGGTGGTCTTGCCGGCTCCGTTCGGCCCCAGGAGGGCAACGACCTCCCCGGCTGAGACCGCTAGGGACACCTCGGCTAGGGCGACCAGCTGGCCGTACCTAACGCTCAGATCGCTAATCACTACTGGGTCCACGGCCGCCTAGCTCTTAAGCCTTAGCCAGTGGATGGGCGGGAACGAGCGAGGTACCGCTCCGAAGGCAAGGATTAGGGGGTAGATCTCAAGACGACCGAGAAGCATCTGTGCGATCACGACCCAGCGGGCCGGGGGGACCAGATTTCTGAAGTCGTCGGTCGGTCCGACATCGGCTAGACCAGGGCCAACGTTTCCGAAGGCCGTAGCGGATGCCGACATTGACGTCCACAGATCCTCACCGGTCATGGCGATGGAGATCACGCCGCCCGCAAACACGACGAGCCCGATGGCCACAAATCCGTTCATGCGGGCCGCGGTCTCTTCGCTCACAATTGATTTTCCGACCCGGACCGGCTTCACGAGGCGGGGATGAATCTGTCGTTGGATCTCCCGCCAGGTGTGCGAGGCCACCGCCAAGACTCTCATGTACTTGACTCCACCGGCGGTGGAACCGGCCATGGCCCCGATCGGCATCAGGAACAGGATGATGACCTGGGCGGCCTCGGCCCACTGTTCGAAGTCCACGGTCCCGAATCCGGTGGTGGAAACGATTGAGATGATGGTGAACATTGAACCGCGAACGGCCTCGTGCCCGTAGCCGAACTCGGGACCGTTGATTATGTAGACGGTAGCGGAACTAACCAGAACGGCGGTGCTGTAGAGACCGAACTCGATGGATCGTAGGAGAGGCCCGAGGGATCCGCGGAGGGCCCGGTAGTAGAGGGTGAAGCTCCCCCCCGCCAGGAACATTCCCACGATGGCGACCCATTCTATGAAGGCTGACTCGAAGTGCCCCAGTGAGGCGTTGTAGGGCGAGAACCCCCCGGTTGAGACGGTGGTGAACGAGTGGGCCACCGCGTCGTAGAGGCTCATGCCGCCGAGCATGAATCCGGCGATGATAGCGACGGTGAGCAGCCCGTAGACGGCCCATAGCCGCCGGGCGGTGTGGCGCACCTTTGGGGTCAGGCGCTCGCCGCTTGGGCCGGGAGCCTCGGCTGATAGGAGATCCATCCCGCCAGCCCCTACTGACGGGAGGACCGCAACGACCAGCACGATCACGCCCATGCCCCCGATCCATTGGCTGAGAGCGCGCCAGAACATGATGCCGGGACCGTTGCCCTCGATCGGTCGGAGAACCGTGGCCCCGGTGGTAGTAAACCCGCTCACCGCCTCGAAGAGGGCATCGTCCGGGCGGGTAAGCGTCCCGGTCACCAGGTAGGGGATGCCCCCAAAGATGCCCAGTAGAAGCCAGGCCACGACCACTACGGCAAATACGTCCACGGTTCGCAGCTTGGTTGGTACCTCGGTGAGCCGCCAGGCGTAGTATCCCACTAGGGCGGTCAGGAAGCCGCAGCTGGCCATGGAAATGGCATCCGGTCCGCCCATGATCACGTCGACGGCGGCGGAGGCCATGATGCCGAAACCCGTCATGGCCACGGTTAGCCCACCAACGTGCAACACAATGCTCGGGTAGCGGCCCGTCCCCGTAACGATCATGGCTGGCCGGTGAAGGCCTCACGAGCCTTAGAGAGAGCCTCAGCCCTTGCGAAGATGATCACGTCGTCGCCCGGCCTAAGGATGGTTGATCCCCGAACTATCTCGTCCTCTCCGTCCGGGTGAACCACCGCGGCCAGCAGTATGTCGCGGGAGAAGTGTACGTCCTTGACGGCATGGCCGCAGACCCTGGACTTGGGCTGCACCTCCAGCTCGTCTACCTCAAGATCGCTACCCAGGAAGGTGGCAACGTCGTGATCACCCCTGACCAGCCTTAGTACCGAGTTGGCCGAGGCGGTTCGTGGGCTTAGGGCGGCATCGATGGCGAATTGGCGCACCAGGGGCAGTAGCTCTAGTCGATGAAGAACCGCCACCGTGTAAGCGGTGCCTTCGGACGATGCGTAGGCGCAGGCGAGGATGTTCGAGGCGTCTTCACCGGTGGCGGCAACTACCGCATCCATGTTGCCAACATCCTCCTGGTTGAGGAGTTGGGGATCGGTCACGTCTCCGTGGATGATGGAGACCCGGTGGAGGGTCTCGGATAGGGTGCGAGCGGTCTCCGGATCGCGCTCGACCAGGACGATCTCGACCCCGTCCTGCCTAAGTCGCTTCGCTAACTGGCTGCCAATGGCGCCCCCGCCGAGGATCATCACTCGCCGGGCGATCTTTGCGTCAACCCCGAGGAGGCGAAGAATTCTGGATCGTGCTGACCGGCGACACAGGACCCTCACGTGATCCCCAGTCTGTAGGGTCTGGTCGCCTCGCGGGATAGTAGTCTGTCCGTCGCGGGTAACCGCTCCGAACAGGAAGTCCCAGTTTGGTTCGTGCTCCTTGGCGATCTCGGCTAGTGACATTCCGGTGAACGGGGCGTCCGCGGCCATCGTGGCCCCGACCAGAGCGAAGGTCCCCCCTGCCATCATGTGGATCTCGTTGGCCCCGGTGCTGTGAAGTAGTTCGGCGATCTCGTCGGCGGTATCGGAGTCTGGATCCATCACGATGGAAGTGCCGACTAAGGAGCGGAGCCCGGCTGCTCCTTCCCCACGCATAGATGCCTGCTGGAGCCGAACGACTCGGGTGGCGGCGCCCATCTCGGTTCCTAGGGCCGAAATGATCAGATTCACCTCGTCGTTGTCGGTGACCGCAGCTATCAGCCCAGCCCGCTCGGCTCCGGCGGATGCTAGGACGGCAGGATTGGTTCCCGACCCCACAACCACGGCCACGTCGAGGCTGTCGGCCATCTTCGTGGCCAACGATGCCTCCTTCTCGACGACGACAACGTCGTGTCCCTCGGACCCCAGCCGTTCGGCTAGGAACCAGCCGACCTCTCCCGCACCGACGATTACAACATGCATACTGGGACCCTAGCGAACCGCGGCCAGGATCTCACTCCCGAAGAACCGGATGTGATCGAGATCGCCCAGGTCCAGCATCTGGAGGTAGATCCGTTGTACCCCAAGGTCGGCGAACTCTCCGATCTTGTTGATGAGCTCCTCGGTCGTGCCCGCGATGCCGTTGGCCCGCAGCTCATCCGGTTCGCGTCCGATCGCCGCCGCTCTGGCCTCGAACTCAGCTTCGGTGGCGCCCCCGCAGGCCACCAGGGCCGCCGAGTAGGTGAGTTCTCCCGGATCGCGACCGATCCGGTCGCAGGCTGCCCTCACGTTGCCGTATAGCTCGCCGATCTCGTCTCGTGAGCCGAACGAGACGTTGTACTCGGTACCGTATGCCGCGATCAGGGCGGGGGTTCGCTTCTTCCCCTTGCCCCCGAGGATGATCGGGATCTGTTCTTGGGCTGGCTTGGGAAGGGCGGGAGAGTCTACGAACTGGTTGAAGCGCCCCGCGTGGCTGAAGGTCTCGCCGACGGGGGTTGACCACAGCCCGGTCATCTGGATCAGGTACTCTTCCAGCATGTCCATGCGCTCGCCCAGAGGCGAGAAACGAAGGGCGTGAGTGGTGTGCTCATCCTCGAACCAACCAGCGCCGACCCCAAACTCAACGCGGCCTCCGCTCATCTGGTCGACCTGGGCAACCATGATGGCGAGGGGCCCAGGACGGTAGAAGGTAACCGGGCTGACCAGGGTTCCGAGACGGATAGTCGAGGTGTCGCGGGCCAGCCCAGCTAGGGTCACCCAGGCGTGAGTCAGGCCGGGTAGCACGTCGGCTGAGCCCATCTTCAGATAGTGGTCTGAACGGAAGAAGCCGCTGAATCCGCTGGTCTCGGCGGTCTTGGCGACCGCCAGGATGGTGTCGTAGGTGGCACCCTGTTGGGGTTCAACGAAGATTCTCAGATCCATCGGGCAACCTTACTCCGTTCGCCCGGAATTGGGGTAAGGGCCAGCATTATTGGAAGTGGGGACTAGGCGGCGACTGGGGGCTTGGCGGAGCGGCGGGCTAGCCACCCGGCGGATATCAGGGCCAGGTTGATGGCAAGGAACGACCAGCCAAGGATCTTTACCCTTCCCCCGATCCAGACGGTCACGTTGTCCTGGAGATCCTCAACCGGGGCGACGATCGAGTTGATCCAGTCGGTCTGGATGCCCTCAGCCGAGAACACCTCAATCCTCCAGATCCCGTAGAGGACCAGGTAGATACCGACAACGACCAGCACGACAGCCGAGATCTTATTGATGTGGGGGAGCATCTTGCGGAAGGCGTTTACGACGCCTCGCTTGCCCAGGGCCATCGCCAGGGTGAGCACCATAGCGATCAGCCCCATCCCGGCGCCGTAGCTCACGAAAGCCCCGAACTTGGCGATGAAGGTCTCGTTCGTGGCCGATGCGGCTACTGCCGTTATGAAGAACCCGATGGTGCAAGAGAGAGAGGCGATGGCGTACGACATCCCGAACAGGAACATCGAGAAGGTGGAGTTACTTCCGGTGCCCTTGTTCATCTGGGGCAGGGCGATGTTGGGCTTGAAGCCGAGGGCCATCGCTATTCCCAGAATGCCTAGCAGGACTCCCATGACGATCGTGACCCAGTTGAGCTGGGCCTCTATCGAATTGAGCAATCCAGAGAACACGACGCCCAGCAATCCAAATACCGCGAGGAAGCCGAGTGACATCGATAGGCCAACGATCTGGGCCCGGTTGAGGGCCACGATCCGCGACGGGTTGTCCTCGTCGTCTAGGCCAAGAAAGAACCCGAGGTAGGCCGGTAACAAGGCAAAGCCGCACGGGTTCACCAGGGCCACCATCCCCAGGGTGAACGCTCTTGGATCAAATAGGTCGGCCATGGTGGTCTACTCCTAGGAGAACAGTTCTCCAATCTTGTCTTCTAGCCCCTGCTTGGAGAGGGCCCCGGTCTGGACGTGGAGCACTTCCACGTCAGCAGAAAGAAACACGGTGGTTGGCATGCCTATTCCCCCGAACGACTCAAAGAGGGCGCTATCGGCGAAGGCGGTTGGGTAGGTGATCACGGTCCCCGACACGAAGCTCTTCCAGGCAGCCTGGTCAAGGTCCTGATCAATGCCCAAGAAGGCAACCTGTCCCCCCTGTTCCTGGTAGACGGCCTCAAAGTCGGGTAGTTCGGCTCGGCAAGGAGGGCACCAGCCAGCAAAGAAGTTAAGGACAAGGGGCTTGCCCTCGAAGTCAGCCAATGATTTTGAGGAGCCGTCGTCCATGGTGAACGACAGCTCGTTACGAGAAGCGGTTGCGTCGGATGAGCTAGGGGCAACCACTTCGGGCGGCTTTGGGTCGGAGTCGCCGCTACTGAAAATGAGCACGGCGATCAGGCCGAGCCCCATACCGACGAGTACAGCGATGATTGGTTTGTTTCGCATTCCTAAAACAGTATCGCTGGACCTGCCTAAACGAGACCTAAAGGGTCTTTGGCCCGCTAGGGCCGGGGGCACGCGTTTAGGCGTGGCCCCCGGCCTGTTAGTTCCGGCCTCGTCGGTAGCGAACGCTCGATATACGTCGCGCTCGCCAGAGCGGGCGGGCTGACCTTCGGCCTAAGCGATGAGCTTCAGCAGGTGATCAGGGATGGGAAGCATGGGTAGCTGGTCCTCTGGCCTCGGGTTCTTCGGGGGCCGCCCTCGTCGTCTCTTGTGGGCAACAATCCGTCCGTTGACGAAGAGCTGACCACCCCACACCCCGCAGGGCTCGCTGCGGCGAATTGCTCCCTCAAGGCAGGAACCGATGGCGGTACAGGTGGCGCAGATGGACTTGGCGGCAGCGATGTCGGGGATGTCCTCGTAGAAGAATAGGTCCGAGGCCCCTGGAAGCTGGCGGCACTCGGCCGACGTCCACCAGGTCTCCCGCCCGATTTCTTGCCACCCAAGGTCCTTAATAGGGCTGTCTGGGGGTGGTATCCACTTGTCTGGGCTGGCGTCTAGCAGGGTCATAGTAATTTCCGGTTCGATCGAGAGGGCGGATGAAAAGCAAGAAAGCCGCTGGGCTTTCGCTCCAGCGGCTTCAAAGACTCAGGTCAGTTGGGTTAGACCGGTCTTATCCGCTGGAACTGGCACTTCATGGCTTCGGTGCAATGGGTATGCCAGGTGGCATTGGTGGTTGCTGGCTTGGCAAACGAGTCGCCGTAACCAGTCGAGAGAATCCTGGTGTCGCTCGGGTACGCCGGGGCCGAAGGGGCGAGGAGGGGCGCTACGAAGCGCCCAACAATGGACCAGAGGACTACCTCAAACTGGGTTAGCTGGTTCTTCATTGTGGCACCTCCTTCGAGCGACGTTGGTTGGGACACAGGCGCGTCCGGGTCGTTATGAAACAAAACTACGAATCGTTCGGAATGTCAAATGAATTAAGCGGGCAAACCGAGAAACCATCAGCCGCTGTGTGTGTTATCCCTGGTCGGGGGGGAGGGAAAAGAACGACTCTCGGTAGAACTGGAGCTCGTTCAGGCTCTCCTTGATGTCGTCCATTGCCCGGTGGCTGGCCCCTTTGCGCGGGGCGGATCGAAGAATCTTCGGATTCCATCTTCTCGCCAGCTCCTTGATGGTGGAGACGTCGACGGACCGATAGTGAAGGAATTCCTCAATCTCAGGTAGGTACTGGGCTAGGAACCGCCGGTCCATCCCTATGGAGTTGCCGCACAGGGGAACTGTTCGCTCCTCGGGGATGTGCTTTTGGAGAAAGGCCAGGGTCTCGGCTCCGGCATCGGCGAGGGAGAGAGAGGACTCGCGAATCTCGGTCAAGAGATCGGAACGGGTGTGCATCCTGACTACGACCTCGTCCATCTTGGCGAGTTCCTCCTCGGAGGTGTGAACAACCAGATCTGGCCCCTCGGCCAAGATCTCCAGGTTGTCGTCGGTGATCAGGGTGGCAATCTCAACTATCACGTGGTCGTGAGGGTCGAGGCCGGTCATCTCTAGATCCATCCAGGCAAGCACGAAGCTAACGATAGCGGAACCCGATCCCGACGCTCGTGCTTAGGGTGGCGACTTTACCCGTTGTTCGAACATCACGCTGAGAGGTAGGCTGACACTGATTGTGGTGACGGTGGAGGTCAACACCCATGAACAAAGCTCGTCGGATAACTGTTTCGATTCTCGTACTGGCGTCAGTCCTGCTGATTTCGGTGGCCGGCGATACCCCTCCTGCCGGGGCTGCTGGTTGCCCGGCCGAATACATGGCCTACTCGACCCTAGAGTTGCGGGTGACGGGCTGGAAGGACGGATGGAACGCCACTGGCAGCATCGTGACGAGCGATGAGGCCGGACATCGGATGATGATCACCTATCTTGACGATGCTAGGTCGCTAACCCGCCTGGCGATGGCCCAGTTTGATCGATCGGGTCGCCTAGAAGCGATTGGGTGGGTCGGCGAGCCGGTCAACGAGGCTTCCCGGCCCCTCCTGCGGGCGGGCTTCGATCCGCTCGGACGGCTGATCGTGGTGAGGGGAGGTTAGCCAATAGAGGTGCACCGCTATCTCAGGGACGGTTCGATCGATCTCTCTTTCGGGGATCAGGGTGTTGCCCGGGTCGATATTCCCGGTTCCCGGCTCCAGCTGGTTCGAGAGATCGGGGTCCTTCTGACCGGTGAACGGGTGGTCATCCTGGCTCTGCATACCGGGTCCGCCTATGAGGTCGCCGACCAGGGGCACGCGGTGAGGGGCCCATTCCAGAATCCGGCTTCGGTCCAGCTATGGGAGAGTGATGGCCGGTCCCCGGTTGTGGCAACCGAAGACGGGCACCTCCTATACGCGGTCCGCAACGGAATCCGCCGGGTCCGAATCGATGGCACCCCCGTGAAGTGGTGGGCCGAGGATGGGTTCCGGTGGACCATGGACATGTCAACGACGAGTTACCCCTGGCTCTACAACGACGAGAACGGGGTTTTGACCTTTCTGCGCGACGGGGGTCGAGACGGTTCGCTTCTTACCAGGGTCCCCGCCGACGGTGGTCCGGCGCTGGAGCGAGTGGTCATACCTGGGCGCGCCAGTTCCATGGCTGAGTTCTCCGACGGGTCGCTGGTCGGCCTGTACGGATCGTCGGCCCTGGTTGTGGCCAACTCCCGGACCGCCCAGTTCATCTTTGCGGCTCCCGATGCGACCCCGGTCCTGCTGTCTACGGTTGGGGCCCACACTGCCGGGTTCACCTGGATCGAGGAACCGGGGGAGTCTAACGAGTCGGTGGTGGCGCGCTTTGTGTACGAGGCCCCCAACGTTACTCGGGGCGGGCCCGGTGGTCTCACCGATCAGGTGTCTCGCCTCCTTGGGCTCTATTCTGCTGCTGGCCCGTCGGTCACCGAGGTCGAGGCTTGGCGGCAGCGCCGGGCCCTGGGAACCTCGCTGGAGGAGATGTCGGCCGTACTGGCTGAGGGCCCGTACTACCGAAGCCGCTACGCCGCGCTTGCCACAGCGGACTTCGTGGATCGGGTGTATCGAGACTTGTACGGGCGGGCTCCGGCCCGGGCCGAGAGGATCCGGCTCGGGTCTCTTATCGGAGGTGGGTTTACCCGAAGCGATCTGATCGTGGCTCTTACCGAGAGCCCTGAGTACGCCGCAATGACCGGAACCAAGCAGGCCTACTTCTATCCGTCTGAAGGTAGCATTCGGCGCCTGTACCGGGCGTATTTTCGGCGAGGGGCCGATCATCGCGGGCTCTGCTACTGGATGGCTGAGATCGAGTACGGGGCTTCGACCAAGACGATTTCGGATGTGTTTGCGGTGAGCGACGAGTTCCGCATTACCTACGGTTCGTTGAGCGATGCCGACTTTGTTGAGCTGGTCTATCGCAACGTGATGGAGAGGCGTTCCGACCCCGAGGGTCACGCCTACTGGGTCGGTCAGCTGGGGGCGGGCCTGAGTCGGGGGATGATGATGCTCTATTTCTCGGAGTCGGCCGAGTTCATTCTGAGAACGGACATGGCCCCATAGGTGGGTTCAGGCTCTAGCCTCTAGGAATGATCACCGTTGCCATCCAGAGGCTGGACCCCGACATCGAGATGCCGAGGCGCCAGCGGGAGGGGGACGCCGCGGTTGACCTGCCATCTCGAGTTGACGTGGTTATCGAGCCGGGCCAGCGTGAGCTGGTCCCGACGGGGTTCGCGGTTGCCATCCCGGTAAACGCTGCTGGCCTGGTGCTTCCCCGCTCCGGTTTGGCCCTAAAGCAGGGAATTGGCGTGGCCAATGGCCCAGGGCTCATTGACTCGGGCTATCGGGGCGAGATCAAGGTAATCCTGATCAATGTGTCGGATGAGCCGGTATCGATCGAGCGCGGCCAGAGGATCGCCCAGCTTCTGGTGATCCCGGTTCCCACCCTGAATCTGGAACCGGTGGATGAGTTACCCCCGGCCCCGGACGAGCGGGGCGAGCAGGGGTTCGGGAGCTCCGGCTACTAGTTGTCCTCGATGGCGAAACCAATACTGTGGTCGCCGAGGATGGCCTCGTCGACCAGTTTGAGGATCTGATCCCGGGCGGTACGAGAAGCCGTCATCGACACCGCGACGTCGGTGTTCTGGATGTAGACGTCCATGTGGCCAGGCTCCCAACTGGCCTGGAGCCGGATGATCCCGGGGCCTGCGAGGAACTGGCAGGCGGTGTCGGTGGCCATACGAAGGTTCTCGACCCGGGCGAAGTCAACGCCGAGACGTATGGCTAGTCCGGACACCGCGGCTTTGCCGACCCCGTGGAACTCGCGGACCGCAGGGAAGGACACCGTGATCTCACCCTCGGTACCGTCGTACATACATCCACTATTGCACGGGCCTTCGCGAATTCATCGGAAAGGGTCGCATTTCGAGCCGGTTCCGGCCTGCTCCTAGGCACCCCCAGGCGGACTTAGGGGGAACCCTTCATGTTCTTGGGGGATGGGGTGCCCGACAATTGAAGCATGGACATCAACACCGCAGCACAAACCGTACACACCCCCGCCTGGGTCGCCCAGTCCTGGATCGCCTTCGGGCTTGCCTTGGGCTCAACCCTGATCGGCATCTTCTACCTGGAGGTGGATGCTTGGCCCCGGGCGTTCCTGGCCATTGGTCTGGCTATGACCGTCTCCTCTTCGTTCACCCTGGCCAAGACCATAAGAGATATCCACGAAGCTAATCAGCTTGTGAAACGAGTTGACAACGCCCGGGTTGAGAAGATGCTGACCGACCGTCGACCCCCTCCTCCCGCTGCCGACTAGCGATGGTTCTTTTCCTCTACCGTTTGTCGTGGCAGACTCTATGTCATGACAAACGGTGAGGGAGCCATTGGGCATCGGCTTATTCTGGGGCCGGGTGGAAGCGGCAAGACAACTTTGCTCCGTAGGTGGATCGGCGAGGCGGCTGGGCCGGTGGCGACGATTACCGGCCGCTCAACCCGATTCGCCACCGTAGAGGATCTGGAATCGGCGGTGACGGTTGAGACCAGGGTTGTTGCCCTAGACGACGGGCAGTGGGCTACCGAAGCATGCCTGGATGAGCTGGTCGCTCTCAGCGGCAGGCTGGTGGTCTGGGTCACCCGCCGCTCCTACCCGAACCCGCCGGCCATGATGGCGATCTCTGATGTCTGCACCGAGGAGTCCTCGGCCACCCGGCTATCGATGTTGGGGCCCGATGACCTCGGGTCCCGGTTAGCCGTAGCAATGGGTCGGCCGGCCAGCGGCGAAGTAGTCGACTCGATCTTCTCGATCACGCTGGGTTCACCGGGACTCCTAGATGATGTGATTGCCCACGGGGATCTGGGTCTTATCGGGGAGGAGGGGCATGGCCCGGCTCCCGATCTGGTAGACCGTGTGGTCGGCCGGGTTAGACGGTGTGGCCCTGGAGCGACCGCCCTGGCCAACCTGTTGGCCTTCGATCCTGATGTCGGGATCGAGCGGGCGGTTGGTGCACTCGGGCCTGATCTGGACGCATCGGACGCGGAACGAGCCCTGCGGGTGAGTGGTCTGGTCGACGAGAGCGGCCGACTAGCCCCGGTGGTGGCGGACTGCCTAGACACCGACATGACCGTTTCGGATCGGCTCGGCATCCAGTCCCGGTTAGTCGCTTCACTGGGGGTCCTCGATCCCATCGCCTCGGCTCGCTACGTTGATGACTCCGATGAGGATGCGCCCGACGTACTACTCTCGGCCGCCCGGACCCGGTGTGGTGATGATCCGGTAGAGGCAGGTCTCTATCTGGGTCGGGTCGATGTAGATCGTTGCTCGGTCGATCAACTGGTTGAGTTGGCCCAGATGGCCCTGAGACTAGGCCATGAGGCGTTGGACAGAGCGGTACAGCGAGGAGCAAACGAGTTCCCAGCCGAGTTCGGTCTGCTGGCCGTGGCCCGTCAGCTGAGGCTGCTTCGCTGGCCCTTAGCCGCTCGGGCGTCCGCCAGTGGATCAGAGACCGGTGAGCTGGGGGCCCTTGCCGGTTCGTTGATTGGGCGTTCGTCGGGGCTAGCCGGCAAGAACCCTGACGGGGTGGTGGGGATGACCCTCGCCATCGACCGAGCCCTGGAGGGGGACGTGTCGGGTGCGTTCAGCCAGCTAACGGGCCTGTCAGACGACTTCCGTTCGACCGACTCGCCGTCGGTAGCCCTTGGTGTTACTCCTCACCTGCTGGGGGCCCTGGTTGGGTTGCTCGGTGGTTACGTGGAGGGGGCTGGCCTGCTCCTGGATGAGGCCATTGAGGCCGAAGCCGGGGGCCGAGGGGAGACCTCTGCTGCTCGCAGCCTGAGAGCGTTCGCTGCTCTCCGTCAGGCTGACTACTCGACGACGCTTGAGGCAATGGGAGAGGAAATCCCCGCTAACGACCATCGGTTGCGACTCTTCTCAGCCGGTCTCGTGGCTGGCCTGGCTCGCCGTTCGGGTGATACCGCCCGGATGAGGGATGCTTGGGCCGAGGCCGACGCGGTGCTTTCCCGTCCGACCGCCTCGTGGCTACTAACCGAGATCCTCAGCGAACTCCTTCTTGTTGGAGTGAAGCTGGGTCACGAGAGGCGGGTCGGCGAGGTCTTGGGCGAACTCGAGAGTCAGCTCGCTGATACCCCTAAGTCGGGCCCTGGGCCGGTATCGCTGGCGTGGCTGAGGTTCCAGCTAGCCGTTCAGCGGGCCGACCCGGACGGGGCGGCCGCGGAGTCTGAGACCATGAGTGGGTTGAGCCCGAGCGACCCACGATCGGTGGCTCGAGTGAGGGCCTCAGAGCTCTGGGTCCAATCCATGTCGGCGCTAGCCGACGAGCAGGAGCTACTGGCCGCGGCGCAAGAGCTCGGCCGGTACGGTGACCGCTGGGAGGCATCCCGACTCCTCGGGAGTGCCGCCTTGGATCTGGACGATTCCGATGCGTCGCGGCGGCTCCTGGAGGCGGCTCGGTCCCTATCGGCTGATCTGGCTGACGTTGAAGAGGGGGACGGGCTGGCATCCCTCGGGCTATCCGAACGCGAGGCTGAGGTCGCCCGCCTCGTGGTGGAGGGAAAGACCTACAAGGAGATTGGGGCCCAGCTCTATATCTCTCCTAAGACGGTGGAGCATCATGTTGCTCGTGCCAAGCAGAAACTGGGAGCAACGACCCGGGCCGAGTTCCGCTCGATCGTTGCTGACGCCACCTAGGGTCAGAAAACCACGTCTACCAGGGGTTTTCCCTCTTTGCCACTCAAGTTGGCCGACCTGGTGACCGACAGGACTAGCAGCGCAGGTGACACGAGGCCGGATCCACTGAGGTTTGATCTTGCCCTATCCCCTATTGTGTCCCTATCGGACTGGGGGAGTCCCCGATTCTGCGCTACAGCGAGGGTCCTATTGTGGTTTCACAAGGGAGACAACCCAAACGATAATTCCACAGGAGGAAAATGTAATGGACATCAACGAGCTAATCGAAGCAGTAATGAGCAAGATCTTTAGTGATCCTGCTGCCGCCGAGGCCTACGCCGCCGACCCGAGTGGGTATCTGGCAGCCGAAGGCATCGGAGAGGCTGACCTGAGTTCAGTCGATATGAGCCAGGCGGTGTCCAACGTGTGTAACTCGCTGGATATGGATCCTCAGATAACCCAGACCGTGCGAGGCTCAGCCCCTCGAGGTCCTTCCGTTGGGTCGCGGCCCGGAGCTTCGGCTTCGACCCCGACGCCCAGCTCCTCGGCCCCAACCGCCTCGGCCCCTGCCGGTCCGTCGGCTTCGGCTCCGCCGCCCCCGGCCCCGGTCACCATGGAGACCATCGAGACCACCATCAACGAGTACGTGACCGTGATCTACGAAGGTGACGAGAATATCACCAACAACACGGTCGACAATTCCACCAACTTCGACATCGATGTTGACGGTGACGTTGACGGAGACGTTGATATTGATATTCATAACGATGTGACCAACGCGACGGCTCAGGGCGACGGTGCGGTGGCCGCTGGCGGCGATGCCACTGGTGTGGCTACTGGTGACGGTGCGGTTGCCGCTGGCGACGATATCGAGGGCTCTCAGGTCAACACCGGTGACGGTGCGGTCCAGGTCGACGGGGACGCCGACGGGGTTATCAATACCGGAACTAATACCGGGATCATTGCTGACGGGAGCGTTGAGGATGCCATTGTTGGTGACGGGAACACCCAGGTTGGGGACGTCTACGACTCGAACGTGGCTGTCGGTGACGGTAACGAGATCAACGATGTTTCCACTGGTGGCGATGCGGTGGTTGGTGACGGCAATCAGACCGTTCAGGGTGAGGGTAACAACGCCGGGTTTGGTTCTGGGGATGTGACTGATTTCGGTTCCGCCGACATCACGGATTCTCAGGTGGCTATGGGTGGATCTCAGATCCAGGACAACGATGTTACTAACGAGACGAATGTTTCTGACTCGTTCAACGACCAGTCCTACACAGAGAGCTATGACGATCACAGCTCCAACGTCTACGACGAGTCGGTCAACGACTCAGGCAACGTCAGCGACTCCTTCAATACCGAGGATTCAGGCAACTACGAGGTCGACACCGATGTCGACGTCGAGGCCAACTACGATGCTTCGGTCAACGACTCCGGCAACGTGGACTACGAGGCAACCGTCCAGGATTCCTTCAACGCCGAGACCACGGTGAGCGACGATGACTCCTACGAGTCGAGCTACGAGAGCCACGACGACTACAGCGAGAGCGTTGAGGTCACCGCAGACGTCGAGGTTCACGACGCGATTGTCGACGACATCGTCGAGGTGGGAGAAGGGTAAGCACCCAAGAGGTCAGCAAACCCCAACCGAATAGAGCATGAACGAATCGAGGCCCCACTCCGGTGGGGCCTCGATCGTTGTTTGGGTGAGCTCCAGGGCTTTGTTGGGGTCGGGCTGGCGTGGTCTGTGTGGGTTCCCCTATGGTCAGGGGGACGGACTAGGGGTTACCCCGATTTCGTAAACACTGAGGGGTCATATTGTTGTTTTCACCAAGGGAAACGCCCCGACGTAAAAACAGGAGGAAATGACCATGGACGTGAATGAAGTACTTGAGACCCTGATGGGGAAGATTCTGGGAGATCCGGCCGAGGCTGAGGCTTACTCGCAGGACCCGAGTGGCTACCTGGCCGGCGAAGGAATCGGTGAGCTTGATCTGAGCTCGGTTGACCTGAGCCAGTCGGTGTCCAACGTTAGCAATGAGCTGAACATGGGGCCTCAGGTGTCTCAGACCCTGGCGCAGGTTTCTGCTCCTGCTCCGGCTCCTGCCGCTTCGGCCCCGGCTGCTCCGGCCCCGGCTGCTTCAGCTCCCGCCGCTCCGGCCCATTCGGCTCCTGCCCCCGCTCCGGTCACCATGCAGACCGTCGAGCAGACAATCAACCGCTACGTTGAGGTGGTCTACGAAGGTGACGAGAATATCACCAACAATTTCGTCGACAACTCAACCGACTTTGACATCGATATTGACGGTGACGTTGACGGAGACGTTGATATTGATATTCATAACGATGTGACCAACGCGACGGCTCAGGGCGACGGTGCGGTGGCCGCTGGCGGCGATGCCACTGGTGTGGCTACTGGTGACGGTGCGGTTGCCGCTGGCGACGATATCGAGGGCTCTCAGGTCAACACCGGTGACGGTGCGGTCCAGGTCGACGGGGACGCCGACGGGGTTATCAATACCGGAACTAATACCGGGATCATTGCTGACGGGAGCGTTGAGGATGCCATTGTTGGTGACGGGAACACCCAGGTTGGGGACGTCTACGACTCGAACGTGGCTGTCGGTGACGGTAACGAGATCAACGACGTGTACGCCGATGGTGATGCGGTGGTTGGTGACGGCAATCAGACCGTTCAGGGTGAGGACAACAACGCCGGGTTTGGTTCTGGGGATGTGACCGACTTTGACGATGCGTACATCGAGGGGTCACAGGTGGCGATGGGTGGATCTCAGATCCAGGACAACGATGTAACCAATACCAGCAACATCGAAGGCTCGTTCAACGACCAGTCAGTGACTGACACCTACGACGATCACAGCTCCAACGTCTACGACGGGTCGGTCAACGACTCCGGCAACGTCAATGACTCCTTCAATACCGAGGATTCAGGCAACTACGAGGTTGAGACCGACACCTCGGTCGAGACCAACTACGATGCTTCAACTAACGATTCGTACAACGCAGAGTACGACGCCACGGTCGAGGACTCCTTCAACGCCGAGACCACGTTGAGCGATGATGACTCCTACGAGTCGAGCTACGAGAGTAGCGACGATTACAGCGAGAGCGTTGAGGTCACCGCCGACGTCGAGGTTCACGACGCGATTGTCGACGACATCGTCGAGGTCGAGGGGTAAAGAGCCGGAACGACACTCAAGTACGAGGACAACAATACCGATTGGATCAGCGGGCCCTATGTGGTCCGCTGATCCGCTCGTTTTCTACTACCGATCGGCTAGAGTCGCTACACGGTGTCATCGGTGAGTATCTGCTGGCACCCATTCGCTGGGTCTGAGGGAACACCATGACGAACGCACAAACTGGATCATCGACGACTCCTGCCAAGTCGAACGCCGACGTACTGGCGGCGCTGCGGATCGGGGGTGAGGCCTGCGACATTATTGGCCGCGAAGATCTGTCGAAGCGCCTAGCCGGGGTCAGCTCGGCTATTGCCCAGCCCGACGTCCGTGTGGTTGTGGTTGGGGAGTTCAAGCAGGGGAAGAGTTCGTTGATCAACGCTCTGCTCAACGCCAAGGTGTGTCCGGTCGACGATGATATCGCAACGGCGGTGCCGACAGCCGTGAGCTACGGCGACCCCTTTTCAGCGGTGGCCATGCTTACCTACCTGGACGAAGAAGGGGCGGAGCCCGTTGCGACTCCCATCCAGGAGTCTGAGATCCGCGGCTACACCACGGAGTTGGGGGTAACCAGACCCGATGTCCGGGTCAATGGGGTCGAGATCAAGCTGCCCCGCAAGCTTCTCTCGGACGGCTTGATGCTGGTGGATACGCCGGGGGTCGGCGGGCTCGGCTCGGCTCACTCCACCGCCGCTCTGGGGGCCCTAAGCCTGGCCGATTCGGTGATCTTTGTTAGCGATGCCTCCCAGGAGTACACCAGGACCGAGATCGAGTTTCTGTCGCAGGCCAGGGACCTCTGCCCGAATATCATATGCCTGCTGACGAAGATAGATTTCTATCCGGCCTGGCGAAAGGTCCTGGAATTGGATGAGGGGCATCTGGCTCGAGCAGGAGTTACGGCGGACATAATCCCGGTCTCCTCCATGCTGCGCCAGCACGCTATAAAGTCCAATGATCGCGAGCTTAACAAGGACTCGGGGTTCACCCGGCTGGTGACGATCCTGAAGGAGCAGGTGGTTGGCGAGGCCGATCAACGGGATCGGATTCGGGCTCGTGACGAACTCCGGTCTGTCACTGACCAGCTGTCGGCCCATCTTGAGGCTGAGAAGGCTGCACTGGAAGACCCGGACGCCGCGGCAGCCTTGGTGACTGAACTCACCGAAGCCAAGGCGAGGGTAGATCGGCTGCGGGCGGTTGCCTCGGGCTGGCGAACCACCCTGGGCGACGGATTTGCTGATCTCTCCAGTAACGTCGAGTTTGACTTCCGGGGCCGGATGAAGGGGGTCATAGCCGATGCCGACGCGGCAATAGAGAACTCCGATCCGCTCAAGTCTTGGGACGAGTTCGAGCCTTGGCTGGTCTCGCGAGTATCAAGTGAAGTGGTGGCTAACTACCGCTACATGACCGAGCAGGCAGCCTCTCTTGGAGCTGATATTGGTTCGAACTTTGAGGCAGACGGAGACCGGGCCCTGGCGAGCCTTGACATTCACAACCCGATGAGGGTTCTCCAGTCTCTGGGAATCAAGTCGGATATGGATCTCAAGAGTGTGACGGCTGCCGGTAAGGGCCTGACCCTTCTGCGCTCGTCCTACTCGGGAGTTCTGATGTTCTCGATGATCGGTGGGATGATATTTGCCCCGATCACCGCGCCCCTCATGGTGGGAGCAGGCATTGTGTTCGGACGTAAGGGCATAAAGGATGAGGCCGAACGGCTCGTGGCCCAGCGCCGGGCCCAGGCCCGTAACGCCATGAGGCGGTACTGCGATGATGTGACGTTCCAGGTCAACAAGGACAGCAGAGATACTCTGCGCCGAATTCAGCGTCAGCTGCGCGACCACTACACCGACCGGACCAACTAGCTTCAGCGGTCAACCACCGAGGCCTTGAAGGCAGCGGCTGACGCTGAGCGGATGGGCAATGTTGAAAGTGGGACTCGGTTGAAGATCATCGGTGGCCACCTCCAGAAACTCGGATCGCTTCGGCAGAGTGCTGGTTCCCTGGTGGTGGCGACACGATGATCCCCTCAGGTGATTCCTTGGTAGCCCAGGCTCGAGCTCTGGCAGCATCCGCCCAGTCCAGTCTTGGGCCCGAACATTCCGAAGAGCTGGCAGCCATCCTGAGGCGAATCGATGAGCCTCTGCGGGTGGCCATCGCCGGCAAGGTAAAGGCTGGCAAATCCACCCTGCTGAACGCCCTGGTCGGTGAGCAACTGGCCCCAACCGATACCGGTGAGTGCACCAAGGTAGTTACCTGGTACCGGGACGGTCATACCTATCAGGTGATGGTGCACCCCAAGGACGGTTCAGCCCCGGTGCAGGTCCCCTTCCGCCGAGACGAGGGTGCGGTTGAGATCGACCTTGGTCAACGGACCGCCGACACCATCTCTCATATCCAGGTGACCTGGCCCTCGGAAAGCCTTCGTCGCTTGGTGCTGATTGATACCCCTGGTGTCGACTCGGTCAACGATGAGATCGGTGAGCGATCGGTTGAGTTTCTCGATTCGAGTGAGTCCAGCACTCCCGCCGATGCTGTGGTCTATCTGATGAAGCATATGCACTCGTCGGACCTTCGCCTCTTGGAGGCGTTTCACGACGATGAGGTATCCAACCCGAATCCGGTGAATGCCATCGCCATCCTGTCGCGAGCCGACGAGATCGGGGCGGGTCGACTCGACTCGATGTCGTCGGCTCGTCGAATAGCTTCCCGGTACGAGCACGACCCAAAGCTCCGCCGATTGGTGCAGATCGTCATCCCGGTTGCCGGGCTCTTGGCCGAGACAGCAAGGACGTTGACCCAGCTGGAGTTCAACCAGCTGAGTTCGCTGGCGCAGGTCCCACCGAAGGAGCTCTCTCCCTACCTCCTATCCACCGATCGGTTCGTTGAGGCCCGACCCGAGACCCCCCTTACTTCCCTGGAACGCGAACAGCTTCTGGCTCGGTTCGGGCTCTTCGGTTTGCGACTCTCGCTGGCCCTACTGCGACGCTCGGTGGTGAACACCGCCTCGGAGATGGCCACCGAGATGCAGTCACGATCGGGACTCGTCGACCTCCAGCAGATCTTGGCCACGCTGTTCGTGGACCGGGCCGATGTGTTGAAGGCTCGAAGCGGACTCCTTGCGGTCGAACGTATCTGCCTATCTAACCCGGGCCAGCCGGGGGTCGATTCGTTGATGGTGGAGATCGAGCGGATCATGGCTGGAGCTCACCAGTTCCGGGAGCTCTCCACCCTGGCCGCTCTGAGAGGCGGGTCGGTCAAGGGCAAGGACGAGGTACTGGTTCGGTTGGAACGGATCGTTGGCGCTGGGGGAACGAGCCCATGGCAGCGGCTAGGCCTGGACCCGAACGCCGATTCGGAGTTGGTCCGGAACGCTACCTACACGGAGATTGCTGCCCTGCAGCGGCTGGCGGAAAGCCCGTTCTCTGGTCATGACCTGGCGACAACCTGTCGGGTGGCCATCCGCAGCCTTGAGGCCCTGCTTGTCGGGGAATCCGTCGGGTGAGAGATCAGCGGGCTCAGAAGCCGATATCTCCAGGATCAAAGTCGGGAGCATCGTTCTCGACATTGACATCGACATTGACATCGACATCGACATCGTATTCGTCGGATACGAAGTTCTCCTCGACTTCGCCCTCGAACGATGCCTCAATCTCGTGGGAGTTCCCGGTTTCCTCCGCGTACCCGTCGAAGGAATCGAGATCGGCGCCGTCTAGGACCGATTCGTCGATGTCGCCGTCACCGATGTCCGCCGGGTCATGGTTGAAGCTGGCGTCCCCGTCGGGGTCGGCCTCGCCTAGATCGTCGTATCCGTCGTCACCGATTTCGAGCAGTGCGATCTCTTCGACCGGGCTGAAGAAGTCGGTCGTGTCCGGTCCCTCGAACGGCTCATCGGTTGGGATCAGGTTGTCCAGAGGCCCAATATCGCTTTCTGAGGCCAGGAAGTCAGACAAATCGTCGGCTTGCTCCAGCGGCGCGGTGTCGGCATAGTGACGAACGGCATCGGTGACGAGATCGGGGGCTACCCCCGCGAAGGGGCCGGACTCGGTGAGTTCGTCGACGATGCTCGCGGGGCCGTCGGCGGGGTCATGCTCCGCCACAATTCGATGGATTTGATCTCTAAGAGACATAAGAACAGACTAACGGTTCGGGCGTGCGCCCGGATCGGGGAAACACCCATCCCCTATAGGGGATTTCGGGACTCGTGTAAGGGGAACTAAGGGTATGGGATATCAATTAGGGGTAGATCTAGGTACTACCTATACGGCGGCAGCCGTATATCGAGACGGGAAGGCAACGATTTTTCCCCTGGGGGGTCGGGCGGCCTCGATCCCTTCGGTAGTCCACCTCCGGGAGGACGAGACGGTTCTAACCGGCGACGCCGCGGTCAGACGCTCAATTACCGAGCCCGGGCGGGTGGCCCGCGAGTTCAAGCGGCGACTGGGTGACTCGGACCCGATCATTGTAGGCGGTACCCCGTACTCGGCTGAGGCCCTGATGGCTCGCATGCTCAAGTATGTGATCGCAGAAGTACAAAAACGAGAGGGCAGTGCCCCCGATCAGATCGGGATTTGTCATCCGGCGAACTGGGGCCAATACAAGATAGATCTGCTCAACCAGGCCATTCGTTTGTCCGGAATCCCGTCGGATCACGTCAATCTGCTGACCGAGCCTGAGGCCGCCGCTATCTCGTACGCGACCAACGAAAGGGTGGAACCCGGCGAGATCGTTGCGGTCTACGACCTGGGCGGTGGCACGTTCGATGCTGCCGTGCTTCGCAAGACCGAAACCGGCTTCGAGATCATGGGACGACCCGAGGGCATCGAGCGGCTTGGTGGTATTGATTTTGACTCTGCCGTCTTCGCCCATGTGAGCCGCATGCTGGGTACTTCCCTGGCCGAGTTAGACGAGGACGATCCGATGGCTATCGCCGCGGTGGCTCGTCTTCGGGCCGATTGTGTTGATGCGAAGGAGGCGCTGTCTTCGGACACCGACGCCACGATCCCGGTCATGCTCCCGAACTTTCAGACCGAGGTTCGGATAACCCGGGTTGAGTTTGAATCGCTAATAAGGCCAGCACTGGCCGACAGTATTGAGGCAATGGAGCGGGCACTGTCGTCGGCCGGGGTTACTCCAGACCAGGTGTCTCGCGTCCTTCTGGTTGGCGGATCAAGCCGCATCCCGCTGATCTCCCAGATGGTGGGCGCTGGTTTGGGTCGCCCGGTGGCCGTTGATGCCCACCCCAAGCACGCAATAGCACTGGGCGCGGCCCACGCCGCCGGAACCGCCTCCTCGGCTTCTCCCTCCGGTAGCGTCGGGGCCCCGGCTGCTGGGGTGCCCGGACCCACCGGCGCATCCGTAGCCCCTCCCGCTAGTCCGCCAGAACCCCCACCAGCGGCATCCAGTCCCGTTGCCCCCCCAACCCCAGCTCGGCCAGCGGTCAAGGCCGAGCCGGAACCCCCTCCCGTCGCCGAGCGCGCTCCTCAGCCATCGGCGACCCCTCCGACCCCCGCTAGAGCCGAGCCAGCTCACCCCAAGACCGAGCCCGCACGGCCTGAGCCGGTAGCTGAACCTGATCGAGTACCGACTGCGGCTGCCGCGACTCCTCGCTCATCGGGCGGCGGGCCCAACAAGGCTGTAATCGGGGGAATTGCGGCGGTAGCCCTCCTCGTTTTGGGGTTCGGCGGCTTCAAGCTCCTGGGGGGAAGGAACGACGGGGGAACCGATGTCGCCACTGCTACCACGGTGGCGGCCGACGCGGCCACGACCGATGTCCAAGGCGACGACGAAACGACAACAACTACGGCGACCGTGGAGGAGGAAACCACTACCTCCGAACCGGAGGTACTGATCAACGACGCCATCGTGCAGGGGGCGATTGAGGTTCTGGACGCTCCCCAGGATGATGTCTCCGCCTCGATTGATGGCACCACTGTCGTCCTCAGTGGGGTGGTCACCGACGAGGCGAGCCGTGACGGAGTAGTGACCGTGCTGGAGGGCTTCGGGGCCGAGGTCGACGTATCCGGCCTTACCGTCTTGCCTGAGGCTGAGCGGTGCACCGAATCCATCCAAGACAACGCCCACTGGGTTTGCCTGATCAACGCCGAGCTATCCACCGATGGCACGCTCACAATCGACTACATCTCGGGCTTCGGGGACGATCCGTTCGATATCAACGATTCGACTGGCTACCACCTTCACATATTCTCCGGCGATCTGTCGCTGGATCAGGCCGGTACCCCGGGTGGAGGACCCTGGGCCATCTGGGATACCCCGAACGAGGCGGTCATTTCCGCCGCGAGTATCGGGCTAGGCGAGAGTACCGATACCATCTGTGCCCGAATCGACTTCTCCTCGACCCATGCCTTAGAGGACGGAGCGAGCGGAGCGACGGGCCAGTGCGTTCGCCTGAAGCGCCCGGCCTGATTGGGCGGGGGAGGGGCCTTGAGCCGAGATCGGCTGGCCCCTAGCTGATTCGGATCTCATAGAGGACCGGCCACCGCTTGCCCGTTACCAGAAATGTACCAGTGTCGGCCCGGTAGGCGATCCCGTTGAGAACATCCTCGGCGGGGCTGCCCACGACCTCCGGTACCAGGTCAGACAGGTCAAGGGTCCCGGTGACCTCCCCGGTTCCGGGATCGACGGTCACGATCTCGGTGGTCCGCCAGACGTTGGCGTAGACCACTCCGTCGACGCACTCCAACTCGTTTAGCTGGTCCACCTGGGCCCCGTTCCGCCTGACCTCGACCGAGCCGACCGCCTCGAACGTGGCCGGGTTCCGGAAGGTGAGAGAAGACGACCCGTCGCTCATTACGAGACGATCGGAGTCGAGGCAGAGGCCCCAGCCCTCGGTCTCATACGAGAACCGGCCGGTCTCGGCCAGGCTGGTGTTGTCGGCCACGATAGCTACACCGTTCTGCCAGGTGAGTTGGATCAGACTGTCGTTTACGAGGGTCAGTCCTTCGGCGAAGAACTCTGCGTCGACCCGGTCGATGGCTACCAGGTTGCCGGTCTCGAGATCCACGATCCGGCGATCGGATTGGCCGTACTGTCCGGTGCTCTCGTAGAGAACTCCGTCGGCCATCTCCAGGCCCTTGGTGAAGGCGTTGGGGTCGTGGGGGTAGGTGGCAATCACCTCGTAGGTCAGCTGGTCATAAGCGGTTTCGGTCGCCGGGGTCTGATCCGATTCGCCCGCCGACTCGCCGGTTCCCGAGGTGGACTCAGGGGCGGGTGAGGGCGATTCGGTGCCCGCGCCGGTACACGAGGCAAGGGCGAGAACTATCGAGGCGGATAGGGACCAGCGGGTACGCACACAGAGAACCTAGCGGGTCGGGTCATGGATCGGGGATCCCCCGTTAATATTGGAGGCCCGTAGTTCTTAGGAGAATCCAATGGCCGTAGTGAGCCTAGACATCATCAACTCCGCCGCTGAGTCGGTTCTCGATGAGGTGGTTGACCTGAGGAGGCGGATTCACGCCGAGCCCGAGGTCGGGCTGGATCTTCCCGCTACCCAGGCGAAGGTGGTTGAGGCCCTAGAGGGGCTTGGTCTGGAGATTGAGCTTGGTACCAAGCAGAGTTCTGTGGTCGCGACCCTAAGGGGGGCGCTGGAGGGTAAGACGATCCTGCTTCGGGGTGATATGGATGCCCTCCCCATGCCGGAGGATACGGGTCTCGACTTCGCCAGCACTATCGATAACACGATGCACGCGTGTGGTCACGACTCCCACGTGGCCATGCTTTTTGGGGCAGCAAAGGTGCTGGCCGGGATGCGGGATCAGCTCGCTGGCACCGTCAAGTTCCTGTTCCAGCCCGGGGAGGAGGGTTACGGGGGAGCGGCCGTTGCCATATCAGAGGGCCTGCTGGACGGTGACCCCATCGATGGGGCATTCGCCGTGCATATCGAGCCGACCACGCCCGCTGGAACCTTCTTCACCCGACCGGGGGCGATGCTGGCCTCCGCCGATGAAGTCTTCATCACCGTAACCGGTCAGGGTGGGCACGCGTCGGCCCCTCACCTGGCCGTTGATCCGATCGTGGCTGCCGCCTCCGTTGTGTCCGAGCTGCAGACCATGGTCACCCGCTCGGTCGATGTGCTGGACCCGGCCGTCGTCACTATCACCTCCATCCAGGGAGGAACGACGTCCAACGTTATCCCGGAGAGCGTTGAACTCATGGGTACTCTGCGGACCCTTTCGCCCGAGACCAGGGCCAAGATGCAGGAGTCGATCAAGTCTGTGGCCAGCTCGGTTGCCGGCACCCACGGGTGCACCGCCCGGACCACCATCGATGGCGGCTATCCCGTAACGGTGAACGACCCCAAGTTCACGGACTTCGCTGTCGGGGTGCTCGGTGATCTAGTCGGCGATGAGGCCGTGGTGATCTCTGATGCCCCGTTGATGGGAGCGGAGGACTGGAGCTACGTCCTGGAGCGAGTACCCGGGTGCATGGTGTTCATGGGGGTGAAGCCAGACGATGTGGATCCGGACGGAGCTCCGGCCTGTCACTCCAACCGGATGATCCTCAAGGAGGAGACCATGGCGGTGGGAGTAGCCGCCCACTGCTCGGTTGCGCTCAGTTTTCTGGGGCAAGACTGATCTCGACCAGATCAGGCCACTTCTTGCCGGTCACGAGAAGATGCCCGGAGTCCGGGGAGTAGGCCACGCCGCCGAGCGTGTCCTCAGACGACAAACCTTCGTGAGCGAGGGAAGAGAGGTCTACCCAGGCGGTAACCGCCCCGTCCCGGTTAAATCGGACTAATTCGTTGGTCGGCCAGACAACGGCCCACACTTCGTCGCCGACGCATTCGAGTTCCGCCAGATTGGAAACGGCGGATCCGTCACGGAAGACGGTGATGGTATCAACGGCAGCAAAACTCATCGGATCTCGCACCGTGATGGTGTTGGATCCGTTGGAGAACAGGAGGGTCTCGGGGGTGGCACACACCCCCCAGCCGTCTGAGTCGACGGAGAATCGATCGAACTCACTCAGATCCTCCGGGTCGAACAGGATCCCGGTTTGTTCGTGGAACGAGACCTGTATCCCCGCTCCGTTATGGAAAGTGAGGCCTCGAGCATGAATACCAGGTTCGAGGGCAACCTGATCGATCACGGAGCCGGTGGACAGGTCGATCCGTCGGCGGGACGAGGACCCGTAGAGTCCGGTACTCTCGAAGAGTTCGCCGTTCAGGACCTCCAACCCTTCGGTGTGGGAAGCAGGGTCGTGGGGCAGGCGGGCCACCTATACGGCCACCAGAGCCCAGGACAGCTCGGTGATAGGGGTTGTCTCGCTGGACGAGGTGGACGTGGGGTCACCGGCCAGCGGTGATTCGGTTGTTGTTGTAGCCTCGCTCGGGGGCGAGGATGGGCTCGAGGTGGTGGCCGAGGTCTCGGACGGTGTGGCTCTCGCCACGGCTGTGTCCTCGGCCAGGATCGAGTTGAGACTGCTGCAGGCAGATGTCACCAGGCCAGCGGCCGCGATCAGGAGGAGAGGTCGGGTGCGCCAGGGGTGCCTGGCGTCCGGGAGCACGGGATGCCTAATCTTTCGTCTTGCGAGCTTTGGAGCGTTCGAGGAGGGCGGCCGGAATACGGCTGGCGGCGTCGTCCTTGGGGGTGTCACTATCGGGTTTGGCTTTGGCTTTGCCGGCTTTGGAGCGTTCGAGGAGGGCGGCCGGAATACGGCTGGCGGCGTCGTCCTTGGGGGTGTCTGCTTTGGGGGTGTCACTATCGGGTTTGGCTTTGGCCTTGCCGGCTTTGGAGCGTTCGAGGAGGGCGGCCGGAATACGAGGATTGGCCTTGGTGTCTGTTGTCTCCGTCTTGGCCTTGCCGGCTTTGGAGCGTTCGAGGAGGGCGGCCGGAATACGGCTCTTGGCCTTATCGCTGGCTCCCGTCTTCTTGGGCTTGGCGGGGGCTTTGGCCTTGGCTGCTTCGGCCGCGAGTCGTTCGGCGTTCGCGGTCCATTCGTCAATTTGACCTGGTCGAGTTAGATCATCATGATCAATCTGGCGACCAAGGGAGCCATCAGAGAAGCGGACCCAATACCTCATCCAGGGACCAATCCCGTTGACCAGCTTGACCTTTCCCGGGGTGAACACGCGAACCCCCTGAATTGGCCGTGTTGTGACCACCTTCTCCCCGGGTCGGAACGGAGTGTCAAGTTTAGGTAGCTGCTTGGCCATCGAGGGTTTCCTTATTTTGTCGACACCAGTCTTGATGGGCGGTATCGCTATGGCGGTACTGATCGGGCCGTCGCAACGGCGTCGTTTCCGGATGGTAGTGCCCCCGGTGGGGATCGAACCCACGCTCTTCGGATTAAAAGTCCGCTGCCTTACCGCTTGGCTACAGAGGCGCAGGCGATTATGGTAGCCAACTTCAGTCGATGAATTGCACGGTTTGACGCCTACCGAGCGAATACACCTGCCATCATTAGAGCATGATCAGGACCCATCGGCTTATCACCTCCTTGGTCGTTCTGGCCACAGCGACCCTCTTCGGGGCTGCGTGCGGTGAGCTCGGCGAGCCCTATTTGGGGGCGGTACCCGGTGAGGAGTTGGCCCAAGAGCCGGTCGGGGAACCCCAGTCCGACGCCGGGGAGGTTCAGGTATCGCCCGACTCTGCTCCGGCCGAGTTCGTTCCCGAGCGCCCAGACGGATACGTCCCCCAAGCGATTGTTGCCTCCGGTGTCGGCGCCGGTCTGATTGGGGCAACCGGGGTCGAGCCGTTCGGCGAGCCGGTAGCGAGTCACAGTCTGAGGCGGGCCTTCGATGACCTATTTGGGGGCCTGGTGGCTCAGGACGACGCTGGCAATGTGCTCTGGTTCACTGGAGGATCAGAGGATGGAAGGGTGATCAGCGAGGGAGGAGGGGTACTCCTTGATGTCGGATTCAATGCTGGATCCACCGAAGCCCTGATCGCGACCACTCCGGACAGTTTCGAGCGGTACGGACTCGTCAACGGGGAGCGCTCGGAGGTGGTTCGCCTAGCTGCGGGCGAGGCCCTCTTGGATGTGGCCGGTGGGAGTGGTCTCTACCTGGTGGCACTTAGCGATGGGGTCTGTGGCCAGCTCCGCTTTCTGGACGGGGATGGAGGAGCGGTCGATCTAGAGGTACCGGAGCTCGACGAATGCGCTCTGGACGGGGTGAACAGCTTCACCAGTGTCGCAATCACTCCGAGCGGTGATCTGTACGCGTATACCCTGGTTACCTATCGTTCTGACGGGGTCGAGGAGTCAACCGAGATTTTCGTCGTTGATGTGGCGACTGGATCCACTGAGAGCCTGGAGGTAGGGGGCCCGGAGCAGCACGTTTCATCGATAGCCTTTGACGGCTCTCGGGTAGCCTTCATCCGGTCGGCTCTGGGGACAAGCGAGGCGGTTGTTATTGATATCGCTAAGCCGGACGAGCCGGTGGTGACCCCGGTGCCGGACGGGGCAGCGGTTAGTTTCGCTCGGTTGCCCCTTCGCCTGGTTGACGGTTAGGCCAGCAGACGATCGTTGCTGACACCAGTTATCCTGCTTGGGTGGACGACCTACCCAACAGCATCAACGATTCTCTGCCGGAGCCCGAGACCATTCCGAGTATGGCCGACCTTGGGGATCTCAGCTCTGAGCTTGATTCCATCGACCGGACCTTGGCCGAGCTCGATGCTGATCCGGTTCAGGAAGCCTAACTGGTAGAGACTCGGTACTAGCCGACCTAGTCCCGTCCCATAGCCGACTGGGCAATCAGGTAGCCGCGGGCCCTCTCGGTCAGGGGGTAGGCCCCAACGAGTTCCCAGAAGTCCTGATTGTGTCCGGAAACGACCAGGTGGGCTAGTTCGTGCACAATGACGTAGTCGATCACCCACAGGGGGAATCGCGACATCCGGTCGGAGAGCCTTATGGAACCCTGGGTCGGGGTGCACGAACCCCACCGGTCTCGCTGGTTTGAAACCCACCGAATGGAGACAGGAGATGGCAGCCCGAACTCAGCGGCTAAGTGGGTCGCCCGCTCGGTGAGATCGACCGTCTCGGCCTGGGAACGTCGCTGGAAGACGTTAACGAAGTGTTCGACCGTCTCGTCCTCCTGGGCCTGAGTGCAGTGAGCGGGAATCCGAACAATCAGACGGTCCCCAACCAACCGAGCCTGGGAGGACTTCTTGCGGCGGGTACTGCGGATTACTTCAACTTCGTAGTGAGGGGGAGCGGGGGCCCGGTCGGCGTTCGGTGTGGTGTCGTAATCGAACAGGAGCTGATCGGCCACCCTAGAGCCTACCCAGGTTGGGGGTACCCCCGGTGATTGTCTTGGGGGCCAGCACCAGCCGTTCACCCATGGACCAGCTGGTGGTATCGGCGTGCAGCACCCGCCCACCAAGATTGGGGATTCGGCCGTCGCTCACACTGAAGGTATCCTCGACCGACCGGATAACTCCTCCATGGCACACGACCAGGATTGACGCATCTGGGTAGTCGGCGGCCATCGAATGGAGGCAGCCCAATACCCGGTGCTCAAGCTCGTCGGCTGGTTCGAAGCCCGGTGGTCGTTTCCCGTCGTTCAGCCATTGGGGGTACTCTGACTCAATCTCGTCGACGGTAAGGCCGGACCAATCACCGGCACATCTCTCTTTGAGGTCGTCGACGGTGGCCACCGGGCCGATCCCGATCCCGTCGCTGATAATGGTGGCGCTCTCGAGGGCCCGCACCTGGGGGGAAGAGACAATCAGGTCAACCTGTCCAATGGAGGTAACGGCCTCGCGTGCCTGCTGGCGCCCGAGATCGGACAACTCAGGGTCGGCCTGGCCCTGCCAGCGTCGTTCTGCGTTCCAAACGGACTGGCCGTGGCGCACGAGTAGGAAGATAGTCACGGATTAAAACTAGCCCGCCCCTGTGACAATCCGTCCGTTCGTGAGTCGTTGGCGCTCGGAGCACGTATGGCCGAGGGCCCGTTCGGGGACTAGGATGGCGCCGATGATCACCCTTCGTCTCTTCGCCCAGGCCCGCCAGGCTGCTGGAACCGGGCGCGTCAGCTTTGAGGTAGAACCAGACGGAGACACGGTCGGGTCGATTCTCTCGCGGGCGGTTGAATCGTACGGGGATGACTTCGAAGAGATTCTGGCCTCCTGCAAGGTCTGGCTTAACGGTGATCAAGCCGATGATGGCGATCGCGTGGCTGACGGGGACGAAGTAGCGGTGCTCCCTCCGGTGTCCGGAGGGTGAGCGGAGCCGCCTCAGCCCGGCAGGAGAGGAGGGCGGCCGCCGAGAGCGTTCGACGCAAGCGGTCCGACGATCGTGCTCGACGATGGGTCGCCAATCGGTACGCGGTTCCTTATGCTCTGGACGGGCCAAAGGTGGTCCTGGGGGTGTCCTGGTTTCTGGGCCTGCTGGGCCTGCTCGCCCTCGCCCCGATCGCCGTTGGGCTACTGGTAGTCCCGATCACCGGGCTTGCCGCCCTCCAGGCGGCTCACGCCTGGACCAAGACCGAGTCCAGTGATCGTTGGGTGGCGGGGGGAGTGGCTCTGGCGATTTCGGCTAGTGCCTATATTGGGGTAGCGGCCACCGGTTTGGCCGTTATAGCCGCGGTAGGGGTCTGGGCGGCCGACGGATACGCGATGGGGAGGACCGAGGCCGAGGATCTGATCCGATTTGTCGATATTGGGATTCGGGTCACGGTACCGGTGGGGCTAGCCGGGGCAGCCATGGTCTATCTGGCGGTGAACCACGGCGAGGCCTTCGTCGCTCTGGTTCTGCTCGTCTCGGCCTACGAGGTAGGCGATTTCCTGGTGGGAACCGGGGCGGACAATGCCTTCGAGGGGCCAATCGCCGGGGCCCTTGCGGTTGGGGTGCTGGGAGCGGGTCTGACTCTGATTCACCCACTTCCATTCGATTCCTAGACGATGCCAATATTTGCGGGCCTGATCGCGATTACCTGCCCCCTAGGGAAGATACTCGCCTCGGCCGTTCTGCCGCGAGGCGTTGCGTGGGCGCCGGCTCTGAGGCGGATGGACTCCTATCTGATCGGAGCCGTGATCTGGTGGCTCACCCTTCCTTCTTAGATGGCTAGCTTCTTAGGTCTGGTCGTTATCGGCCGACAACAAGGGAGTACGCAAGCTAGTGTGAACAGGTGGATGAAATGCTCGAACATCTTCTAGAGGCGGAGCGGTTAGCCGGTCTAGGAACTCAGCCGATTACCGATCTTCGTGACTTCCGAGTCAGATGCTCCGAGGCCGAAGGCGATGTCTCCCTGGTCCGCCGCTTAGCTCAGGGTCGGATCGACATTGTGGGCCACGAGGTTAGACGACGGGCTGGCGATTCGGTTGACTCGGCCGACACCGACGTGTCTTCGGTGTTGTTCGACCTTCCCGACATCATGGGGAGCGAGCCCCGTTCGTCCTCGGCCGTCCCCGGCAGCCGCCCGATTGACCTTTCCGGGCCGGGGCAGACCGCCTATCGGCTCACTGAGCGACTGGACGCCATTGCGTCCCCCGACGAACTCGCGAATCTAACCAGGATGGATGGCTCCCGGGTCCGAGAGCTGTTTGAGCAGCTGCGGGCCACCGAGCTCGAGTTGTCGAGTATCCGTCGCCGACTCCACGAACAAATAGACGCCGTGCAATCTGAGATCGCCCGCCGCTACCGCGACGGCGAGGCCTCGGTAGACAGCCTGTTGAGGTAGGGGTGACCGATCGACTGTCTGATCTGGGTGGCTTCATCGCCGAGCAGAGGCGGCTGGCGGAGCTCTCGGTCCGCAAGCTGGCGGACATGTCCGGGATATCGAATCCGTACCTGAGTCAGATCGAAAGGGGTATGCGCAAGCCTTCGGCCGAGATACTCCAGCAGATCGCGAAGGCCCTCCAGATCTCGTCGGAGACTCTTTACGTGCGGGCTGGATTGCTCGACGAAGACAGCCCCCACGCTCCGGTGACCAAGCCTGATCTTGCTGCCTCCATACGTAGCGCCCCCGAGTTAACAGCGGAGCAAAAAGAAGCGTTGCTGAGCGTATACCAGTCTTTCGTATCTGGGGGATAGCCTAGAGGGTCTATCCGTTGGGGGTCAGATGCAGCGTGTCGCCGTCATATCCTTCCATACCTCTCCTCTAGCCCAGCCGGGCACCGGGGACGGGGGCGGCATGAACGTGTACGTCCGCGAGCTGGTGTCGGCCCTGGCCCAGGCCGGGGTTGAGTGTCGGGTCTACGTGCGACGCTACGACGAGGAAACCCCGGATCGGGTGGCCGTTGAACCCGGCTTCGAGGTCATCTCGATTCCGGCCGGGCCTTTGGAAGCCACCAAGGAGGAGTTAGAAGGGCACGTGGCGGAGTTCGCCGAGCGTGTGGTCGCTGACCTGGAGGATTTCCAACCCCAGCTGATCCACGCCAACTATTGGCTGTCTGGGATGGCGGGACAGATCATCAAGACCAGTCTTGGAATCCCCTTGGCCACCACCTTCCACACCCTGGCCCGGGTCAAGGCGGAGAACGGTGACCCCGAGCCGGAACGGAGAGCCCTAGCTGAGGCGGCGGTTATGCGGTGCGCCGACGCGGTCCTGGCCAACTGTTTGGCTGAGTCGGAACAGCTCGTCGAGTTCTACGATGCTGACCCTGGCCGGATCGAGATCGTGCCCCCGGGGGTTGATCATGCCTTCTTCTCTCCTGGAAACCATGCGTGAGCGCGCTGGGCCCTCAACGCAACCGACGCTCCGATGCTGCTCTTCGTCGGGCGCATACAGCCGCTCAAAGGGGTAGACGTGGCGGTCCGCGCGCTGGCTTCGTGCTCCCACGACGACGCGAAGCTCTGCATCGTCGGTGGGGCCAGCGGGCGCGAGGGGCAGTCAGAGGTGGCCAGAGTGAGGGATCTGATCGATGAGCTTGGCCTGGTCGAGCGGGTCCGCTTCGTCGATCCCCAGCCCCACCACCTTCTATCCACCTATTATCGGGCCGCTGATATCACGATCGTTCCGTCCCGCTCGGAATCCTTTGGTCTGGTGGCCTTGGAGTCGGCGGCCTGTGGCACCCCGGTTGTTGCCTCTGCCGTCGGTGGGTTGCTAACCCTGGTGGAGCACGGACATACCGGGTACCTGGTCGATAGTCGGGAGCCAGCCGAGTACGCCCACTGGATTGACGCCATCCTGGGCGACCCGGTGCTGGCCCGTCGCTTGTCGGTCTCGGCGGCGGCTCGTTCGAGGGAGTACACCTGGAACACCTCGGCGGCCCGCCTGCGAAGGTTGTATGCCGACCTGGCTTCGCAGGAGCTGGCCCCCTGCGAATGACGATGCCGCTTAGTTCAGAAGAGCTCGAGCGTTTGTCCGAGAAATTCTCCCGCTGGCTGTCCTTGGAGCTCGATACAAATCCGGTCATTGACTCGGTCGAGGAGAACCGCCCGGATCGGTGGTGGTTCGTGCGCCTTTTGGGGGAGGCCAAGGAGGTGACCGCCGTCCGCTACCGGCTCAATCAGCGAACCCTGGCGTACGAGACCTATGTGATGCCGTACCCGATCGACAACCAGGAGGAGTTCCTCGAGCTCATCCTCCGACTGAACGACCGGATGTACGGGCTGGCCTTCAGTATCGGGGCCGACAACGGTGTCTACCTGAGGGGCCAGATTGCCGCTAATGCGGTCCATGATCCCGATGAGATGGACCGGGTTCTTGGGTCGCTGTACACCTGGAGCGAGGACTACTTTGAACGCCTGATCCGGTTGGGTTACGCGTCCAGGTTCTGAGGTGCACGCACTTCTTCACTATCGGACGCTGGGCTGGCCCCATGCTCGATCGTGCCCTCGACGTTCAGATTGGGCAGGATCCGGTCCAGCCAGTCGGGAATCCACCAGTTGCGGGCCCCGAGGAGCTGCATGGTGGCCGGGACAAGGAGCATTCGGACGATACTGGCGTCGATCAGGACTGCGGTGGCCAAGCCGGTCCCGAACAGCTTGATAACCCTCTGATCCTCGAACAGGAAGCTTCCGAACACCACCACCATGATGGCGGCGGCCGCCGTGATAACTCGGGCGGTCATGGCTAGCCCGTCGGCCACCGAGGCCACCGGATCGCCGGTGCGAGAGAACTCCTCCTTCATACGCGACAGGATGAAGACCTCGTAATCCATGGACAGGCCAAACACTATGGCGAACATCATCATCGGGATGAACGGCTCGACCGGCCCCTTGCTGACGTTGAAGAGGCTGGCGCCCCAGCCCCACTGGAAGACGGCTACGACAACCCCGTAGGCGGCCCCGATTGAGAGCATGTTCATGATCACGGCCTTGAGGGGAACCATGAGGGAGCGAAAGACCGTCATGAGGAGCAGGAACGATAGGCCCAGGACGACGGCGAAGAAGATAGGAGTTCGCCGCGACAGGTAGTCCGTGAAGTCGATGTTGGCCGCCGTCGGGCCGGTTAGATGGGGCTCTAGGTTGGTTCCTGCTACGGCCTGGGGAATGACCTCGTCGCGAAGTACCTCGACCAGGTCGGCGGTGGCGGCGTCCTGGGGGGAGGTGGTGGGCTGGATCATCACGATCGCGGCAGTAGGTGAGGTGGGATCGTTGGGGAACGGGGGAGCGGCGAATGCTACCCCCTCGATGGTGTTGGCCGTGGCGGCGAGGTCCCCCAGGGACTCCATATCGGCGGGGCCGGTCAGTTCGGCGATGGCGATCATTGGTCCGTTCGCGCCGGGTCCAAAGCCCTCGGCCAGCAGGTCGTAGGCCCGACGTGTCGTGGAGTCTTCGGGGAAGTTCCCCTCATCGGAGAACCCAAGATTTAGGCTAAACAGAGGGATTGCCAGGATCCCGAGGATCCCGACCGATACGGCAACCCATGTCCAGGGGTGGGATTGGACGAGGCGGCTCCAGCGGTACCAGACGGTCTCGCGTACCGGCTTTGGTGGTCGGGGCGGCAGGGTGTGACCGAGGGGGCCAGCGAACGGGAGCCTTGACACGACCGCCACCAGCACTGCGGCCGGGATAGCGACGAGTAGGGGCTTGATTCCGAGGCCAGCACCGAGGAGGGCGACGGCGACCAGGCCGGCGGCGATCATGCCCCCGATGCGGGTGTCGTTGACCCTTTCCCTAACCAGGCCTAGGGCCGCGGGCAGCAAGGTGATGGCGGCGGCCATCACCACCGTGACGGTGGAGGACGCACCGATACCCATACCCGAGACGAAGGCCAGCCCCATAAGCAGCATGCCGAGGAGGGACACTATCACGGTTGCCCCGGCGAATATGACCGAGCGGCCAGCTGTGTCGAGGGCCAGGTCTATGGAGTCGATAGGGCTTCGGCCCTGGGCCAGGGCCTCCCGGTAGCGGGTCACGATGAACAGGGCGTAGTCAATGCCGACTCCAAGGCCAATCATGACGCCGATAGTGGTGCCGAAATCGGGCATGCTGATCAGGTTCGAGGTGAGCCCGATTACGGCGGCGCCGCCCCCGACTCCGACTACAGCGACCCCAATGGTGGTGCCCATGGCCATGACCGAACCCATGGCTAGGATCAGGACAACGATAGCGAAGGCAATTCCGAGCAATTCGGACTCCGGCGGCGAGAACTCAGCGAGCTGGGCACCCCCGATCTCCACGGTCAGTCCGTCCACTTCGTCCAGGCCAATCTCGTCGATCAGCTCACTTATCCTGGCGCCCATCGCCTGTACCTCGCGCTGATCCGTCTCTCCGGGCAGGACGACCCTGGCGTAGCCAACGCGACCCGCCTTGGGACCCTGGGGGGAGATCTGGGTCTGTCCCCCCTCGGCGTACGGCGAGAAGATCACCATATTCTCGAAGTCCTGGCCAGCTCCGGTTTGCTCGCCCATGGCCGTGAAAAGTTCCGTCATCTTGGCCTGAACGGTGGGGTCGGTTACCCCGTTTTCTGATTCGAAGACGATTGTGCCCGACATGACGCTGCTCAAACCCGGGAAGTGCTCGTTGAGAAGCTCGAACCCAGCCGAAGAGTCGGAGTCCAGGATGTCGAATCCGTTGTCGTAGGCGGGGCCAATTGTGATGAGGGTGCCGAACAGGCCGATGAGGATGGCGGCCCAGGCGGCCATCGTCTTCCATGGATTGGTAAAACACCATCGGGCGAGTCTTCTGAGCATAGTAGATCCTTACCAGGTGCAGGCTGGGTGGCCTGGACATTTCGAGATGATCGCTACTATGGCGTAGCGATGGGCATGCTAGCGAGAAATTGACCAAACCGGTCCATGCCCTGCATATTTCCTCGGATCGGTTGGCCCTGGCTGGCCTTTCCTGCTATCTGGAGATAGAATCCATTGAGCAGATCGCTACTGATTCGTAGCGGAGGAGTCGGGTTGAAGTCACGGAGCGAAGCGGCCAAGGAGAAGGCACTAAGGGTGGCCGTTGAGGTACTGAGCGATCTGGGGGTCAACGACTTCTCGGTGGACGAGGTGACGAGGCGGTCCGGGGTGGCTAAGACCACGATCTACCGTCATTGGCCGAGTTCGGGGGCCCTTCAGATGGCAGCCCTTGATGAGATGATTGAGGTGGCGGCGACTCCTAACACCGGGTCCATCCGCTCCGACCTGATTGCGTTCTACGAGAGCGTGGCGGAGGCCTTCCAGGTTCCCGGGCGACTCCAGATCTTCCTCGGGGTCATGGCCCGGGCCGATCGTGATCCGGAGTTTGCCGCCATAAAGACAGAGCTGGTAGATCTAAGGATGTGCCCGTTGAGAACCATGGTGGAGCTGGCCCAGGCCCGCGGTGAGGTTCGGGCCGACCTGGATCTCGACCTGGTGGTGGATCTGATCGAAGGCCCCTTTATGGCGCGCCGGTTGCTGAGGGGCAGGCTGATCGACCGGGAGGCCATCGAAGAGATCGTCGATGGCGTTCTTACTGGCCTCTTCCCGCGCTAACCCCAACCGCCAGCCGCTCCCAACTGTTGCGTTTCGTCCCAGGGACGAAACGCCACAGTTGGGGTATCCTCGGCCCAT
>JAUZSW010332193.1:0-25508 GCA_034780735.1 Hyalogyrina grasslei
CTTGCACTGATGGAAAATGATTTTTCGGTGATGAAAATAAAAAGAATGCGTATTGATACTTTAGTTCGTTTTCTAAGGAAACATCGTGCACAAAAAGCAGCTGTTGTCGCTGAAAAGTTAAAAACTTTGGCAGTTAATACGTTACCTCCGGCACCAGATGCGGTTGAATATTATAAAGCAACATTAAATACAAAAGTTGAATACTTTAAAGCCATTCGTAAATCAATCAGCCAAGAAGAAAATGAGATGGCCAGATTATTGGTACAAACACCAGGATTCTATTTGACTTCAATCCCAGGCATAGGTGTAGTTTTAGCCGGTGGTTTGATAGTGGAAATTATGTGTAATGGTCGTTGGCAGGCAACAGACCATGTCGCTTCATACGGCGGTATTGTGCCACGCGAGAAACAGACTGGTGGCTCTGACAGTCTGCCAATAAAAAAACGCCTTCCCTATGATGCAAATCGCAAATTAAAAAACTGGCTTTTACAGGGGGCTTATCATGTTGGAACCACCATGCACCCTGCTGGTAGATATGACAGTGAACTTGCTTTGCACTCATTGCTAACTCATTATAAAGCAGTTGTAAATAGAGATGGTAAAACACTGTTAAGCACTGCAAAAAAGATGCTCAAGGTTATGAAATGCCTGTTCATGGATGAACGTATCTATCTGCCTGAAACATGGCTTGATCCACAGACTGAAGTAATGTCTGAAGAGACCATTGCATATTATGAAGTGATGGAAAACAGTTTGCAAAGCAAATGGAAAAATTATAATTTATCCGGCATTACTAATGATAATAACTTTTATACTCAATGGAGTAAACAAACGCAGGCATTAAAAAGTCTTGCAATTAAAAATATAAAATAGGCCTGTTTGTCATAATTAGATAACTGGGAATTTCATCAGTAAAGGTGTTGGACAAAAGCGGCTCTTGTGTACGAATGCAGCTCCTGATCGCAATGGTTGATCAATATGGAGGCTGCTCGGGACGGAGTGCCACTGTTCGGTTGATGATCCTTAAGATGCTCGATGAAGCTTTGAATCGGTTATGTCAGACAAACAGGTCTACCTTTTTTATACCGGATTCTCGTAAATAACAGGTCAGCATAGATCATTGATACTTTTATGTAATTCCGAACTCTGCCGTTTTGCTAACAATGAAACTTCCAGCTTTATCTTAATCTTGATCAATAGAGCTTTTGGAATCCTAAAAAAAACTTTTTTTTGAGGAGGGCAGGACATTTTTTTGTTTTTTTTCGGACTTTTCGCTTGCAATTTATAAGAAACTCCGTCCCCTTTTCTATATCCTTTTCTATACATCAACATATACGACAAAAGACAGCCTAAAAGCACTGTCATACTGGGAAAACGGTAAGCAGTATAATGGGGCAATTTTAGATTGCGGTCTTGCGTTTTAAAATATTTTCCTTTTTTTTATTTTAATACTTGCTTTTTATAATAAAGTATTGTATACTTTATAATCTGCACAATCGTGTGTGCATGATTCATTAAAACATGCACAATCGTGTGTGCAAAAAAGAAAATAATTGGATAATAGCGATATGGTAACAATGCAGGACATTGCAACAAGAGCAGGTGTGAACCGCGGTACAGTCTCTTATGTACTAAATGATAAGCATAAGCAGGCTAGGATTGGCAAGCAAACTTGTTTACGGGTTAAAAATATTGCTGATGAGCTCGGCTATTGTCGTAATGAATTAGCACGCTCCGTTGTCACTGGTAAGAGTAATGTATTGGCTTTTGTTTCATGTGATACCGGTTCTTGGGAATACACTGCTAAAATAATGGCTGGGATAGTGGAAGAGCTTACTAAGCAAAAATTTTCCTTAAAAGTTTATCATTTGACAGAAGACAATTCTTCAGAGATTACTAAACAGATCATTAGCCAACGGGTTGCCGGAGTAATTTTTCATGCGCCACTTAATATAGATTTTCAAACAATTCATCAAGCGATGCAAAAAAATCATATTCCATGTGCAACCGTTAACTTAACCAGTAAACACGTTGCGATTGGGGTTACAACAGATGATGCACAAGGAGTTAAGGATGCAGTAAAATATTTAGCTGAGTTAGGTCATCAACGCATTCTTTATCTTTCTAATAAAAAGTTTAGTCGTGCTGAATATGTAATACATCGTGAAGCAGGTTATCTTGCTGGCATGGAAAAGTATATTAGTAAATCAATAGCCCCACGCATTGAGTTTGTCCTTGGCGAATATTCAACAGACAAAAGCATAATTAAACGTATTCTTAATGAGCCGATTGAACAACGTCCGACAGCTATAATCTGCATTAATGATACTACGGCATTAGAGATTTTTCAGGTTGCATATCAGCTTAATATAAAAATTCCTGAAAAATTGTCAATTATTGGTTTTGCTGATTTGGACATGGCAAAATATGCGATGGTTCCGCTGACCACCATAGCACAGCCATTTGAACAAATGGGGCAGAAAATAGCAGAGCTATTACTTGAAAGAACCAAGAATAGACAAACAGATAGTTCGGCTGTCAAAAACTTGACACTGCCAACAAAACTGGTAATTCGGCAATCAACAAAAGCAATTAATTAAAAATTATGAATTACGAATTACGAATTACGAATGATGACGGAGGCGGGGGAGTCGGGACAAAAGTAAGACAGATGCTCCTGCGCTGTCAAAAAAAAGACAGGGACAAGAGGAATTAATTAAAAATTACGAATTACGACGGAGGCGAAGCTGTAGAGGCTGGCAGAATGCCAGAGCGTAGCGTCAATTACGAATGATGAAGACGGGTGAATGCGAGAACATACTTTTATGTAGGAGTGACACCCCTGTCACGAACAGAATTGTTTGCTGCTGTTGCAGACACAAATAAAAGGAGCAATAAAAACAGTAGATCGTTGTAGTTATTGAGGCAATTACGCCTTTGGTTAGATACTGTTAGAAAAAGTGTCTTTAGTCGGAGAGTAAAGAGTGAGTTATCGAACGACCTTGCAAAGCAAGGGTTTTAGTAATGGAGAGAAACAGCTTTAGCGTGCATCAATACGCTAAAAAATACGCTGAAGCTGTGAACTCCAACAAATAGTGCTAATAGCACACCTTTTGAATAGGGTATATTCAAACAAATGGAGTAGTATTATGAAAAAGTACCATGAAGTAATGGCGGCAGAAATGGTTGAAAACATGGTAGTAGAGACTGGCAAAAGGAGACTAAAAACATGTTGTAACCTGTTGAAATTCACACTTATAGAGCTATTGGTTGTTATCGCTATTATTGCCATCCTGGCGGCAATGTTATTGCCAGCATTGAATGCAGCACGCGACAAGGCACGTGCTATTAGCTGTACCAGTAATCTAAAACAAATTGGAACTGCGTTTGTGCTTTATGGTTCGGATTTTGATGGTATGATGGCACCATACGGCAACGGTGGAGTATGGGATACTACCTACACGTGGACAATAGACTTCCTTCCTCCTTACCTTGGTGGACGGAAAGTTGGACTTGATGAAAAAAGAGCTACGGCCTGGCAATTGAAAACAATTTTCTGCCCTTCTGCCGACAAAAACGTGCCTAATTATTCGTATGGTTATAACAGACAATTGGGTTGGGGAGCATACACTGGTGTTAATGGAACAACTATTCCTGCACATTATACAGTACGAATGAATCAGATCAAACATCCAACAAAAACGCTAAGTGTTGCAGATGGTACTGCAGGTAATGGATTTCGTATGCAGATAAATCTCAGTCCATCAGCTGAACCCTATAAAATAGATTATCGTCACTCATCAAAGATGGCTAATTTTCTTTTAGCCGACGGTCATGTCACAGCTAAAAAATGGCATGTTTGGTTAATTGCTGATGCGATGTTTGGAACACAAGGTGAATCATCAGCTAAACTTGTCGAATTTGGCTTGAATCCAAGCTATTAATTATTAACTACCTTCTATACGGAAATGGTGCTTGAGTGTACCTTTCTGTTAGATAAAGATTGAACGCAAACGATAGTTTTGGCGGCAAGCAAAGAAGAAGTTCTCAAACAGGCTTGCAACGCAAGGACTTGAGTAGCGGAGCGAAACAGCTTTAACATGCACTCAATATGTTAAAAAAGCACGCTATCTGTGAACTCCAACAAAAACTCGCACAACTTCAATAAGAAATTTGCTTGATGGATTAGGGCTGTGAACTCCAACAAAAACTCGCACTCGCACAACCTTTTTGTATAGAGTTGAGCTATAACAGCTATTGTATAAAAAAATGAGGAATTACATGTTTAACACGATAAGATCGCTAAAATTATTATTTATGCTGATAGTGATATCAGGAACTCAACTTTTAATTGCAGGGGGAAAAGCACCATTAGTTCTAGCGCAAGCAGGCAAAACTGATTATAAAATTATCGCTCCAGTTATGTCAACACAAATTGATACAATGGCTGTTGAAGAACTCAACCAGTTTCTTAAACAGGCAACTGGAGCCGAGTTTAAAGTTATTCCCGGAAATTCTACTGGGGTAGCTAAATTAACGCATCGGCTGTTCGTCGGTCTCAGTCCGGTTGCACTTGAAATATTAGGGAATAACCCTGTTGCTAAGTTAAAGGATCAGGAGCATATTGTTAAACGTATTGGCAATGATATATTCCTCTATGGCAAAGGTGAATATGGTAATATTTATGCGGTCTACACTTTTCTTGAAAATCAACTTGGCTGCCGCTGGTATACCGTCTATGGCGATATGAAAATACCATTTTCAAAGACCCTCAAGTTAGGTGATTTTGATTATTCGCGCAACTTTGCCTTTAAAATCAGATCACTGATGAATTGGTTTTATGTTGATCTTGTAACTGCTAACAAATTTTTCTATCGTAATTTTCAAAATCAATTGCTTATCAAAAGAGGTGAACTGCCTGGTGTAAAACCAGTTTATAATGAAGTTCTGCCTGGTTGCCATTCCGCATTTTCATATATCCCGCCCGGGGGGAATAAACAACTGGGTACTAATTCAGCTTTACCATGGTTAAAGGATAAAAAATATTTTACCACTAATCCTGAATTCTTTTCAGTAGGGAAAAAAGGCAAACGAGTTAATAATCGTCAGTTATGTTTCAGTAATCCTGCTCTACGTAAAGAGCTGACCAAGAACATCGAACGACGCCTCAAGGAGACTGGGGGGAAAAGCGTTGTCTCAATAGATGCAACTGATCGCGGAGACAAATTTTGCTACTGTCCAAACTGTATTGCATTAGAGAAAAAATATCAATCTCCAGGTGGACCACTATTTGATTATATCCTTGAACTATGTAGTTACTTTAAACAGAAATATCCTGAAGCCTATGTTATAACTATGGCATATCGTAAAGAGCAGACCGAAAAGCCTCCAGTTGGCATTGACAAGCTACCCGATAATCTAATCATAAAATTTGCCCCTGTTTTGGATAATCAACTTGCCACATTTTCGGATCATTCAAATGCAGAAACCTATAAATATCTAAAAAGATGGTGCGAACTCAGTGATCATGTCTGGTTGTGGTATTATCCCAATCCATATAATCCGGGTCGCTCTGTTCCACCACCACCACCATTTGGTAACTTAGAGCGCTTGGTAGAAGACATAAAACTGATTAAAGTTGCCGGAGTAGAAGGCACCTATATCGAACATGACTCAGGTGTTCCTTACAGTGCAAATTTCAGTGAACTGCAAACGTGGTTAATGCTAAAACTTTTTCAAGATCCCAATCAGGATAGTAAAAAGTTAATTAAAGAGTTTACCGATTATTACTATGGCAAAGCTGCACCATTAATGTGGCAGTATATTGCAGAACTGGAACAATATCGTAAACAGCTATTAGCCGCTGGAGATTTTTGGACATATCTGCCCCAAGCAAGCCAATATACCTATCTTACGCCAAAAAATATTATTAATTGGGAAGGTATGTTTGATGAGATGGAAAAAGTTACAGCAAAAAATCCTGAGCATCAATTTCATGTCAAGCTAGTGAGAATGAGCTTGGATGTTGCATTTATTCGTAACGTAAAAAAAATCACTGCACAATATCCAAAACTGGCAACTCCACTAAGTAAAGTCATAGCTAGGCTTGAAAAGACCAATAAAAAAATGCTAAAACTTCGAGTTGGTGGACGTAAAACTAATTTGTCAAAATGGATAAATAATGCCACTCTTGAAGCCAAACCATTGCCTGCAATGTTTGATAAATATCCAGCAGATGCTCTGCATCAAGTAAATCCTAACTTCCCGAATGAGTTACACCAGCGATTGCTAGTAGAAGATCCGGATGCTGCCTGGGGAATAGCCAATTTCGAAAATGAAAAAAGTGCGCGAATACCATTCGGTACCGGTTTTTATGACAAAATAGATAAAAAAATGGGCGTTTCTATCCAAATTCCTGAATCAGCAATTATTCCCGATGTTTATAAGTTTTATAAAATCGGCACAACTGCCTTAACTAATAATTGTATTATATGGGGCGGTAGGTGGTATATTCTAGTTGGTCTAGGACACCTATATTCCGTTGATAATCCATCGGCCAAATATGAGATTTATGTCTCATTTAAATTTGAAGGTCCAGGCTATGGCGGAAAAGGTAAAATAACCCGTGTACTCTGTGACCGTGTCGTATTGATTGATGAAGCGGCGGCGAAAGCACAGAGCAAGCCACTTAATGGGGTAAAAAAAATATCTAATACAGTTAAAACAGCTCCTGCTCTACCAGCAAAATTTGCTAACAAGAAAACTCATCAAATATTTCTTAATAGTAAAAATGTTATTATCGGCAAAGGCTGTAGTCTGGTAAAAGATCCAACGGCATCAACCCAAATGGCTGCTCTATATCCAATAACCCAAGTACCATTCAAATTTGGCTATTATGATAAAAAACAGTCGATATACGCCAGTTCAACCATCAAAAAAGCTGCAATCGTCACGGGAAAATACCATTGCTATAAAATAGCAACTACTAGGTTATCTAAAAACGGCTATATTTGGTTTGGACAATGGTATATTCATGTAAAACTTGGTGATTATTATACCCCTAAAACTCCAAATAAAAAATGGGATATTTATGCCATGATGCGCTTTGAAGGTACAGGCTATGGTGGCAGTGGTGCCGATGAAGTCTATATTGATCGCGTTTTTATTGTCGCTGATCCTAACTAGACGGTACTCGAAAAGCCTTTATTTTCAGCATCGCTAAAATTAAAGGCTTTTCTCCGCTCCGTTTGTATTAATTTAAAAATAATCAGATATACAAAAAGGAAAATAAGATGAACACTAAACTAATCAACAAATGCAAGCTTGGGAAAATATTTTTATGGTTATTACTGCTTTTTGTCATGATCCCACTAGAAGCACGAGAAACGACGATCACGCTTTGTGAGAACGGCTCAACAGAATATGTAATTGTAATTCCTGACAATGCTACGTTACAAGAGCAGCATGCTGCTGACGAACTGGCTTACTATTTAAAAAAAGCAACAACAGCAACATTTCCTATAAAACCCTACGCTCAACGACCAAGTAGCAAAGCAATTTACATCGGGGCATGTCCAAATACAACGGAAATTCTTCTAACTGCCCCCATACGCAATTTTATCGGTGCGGAAGGATTTATAGTGAGATTATCCTGGGGGCGTATTTATCTGGCAGGAGTAGGATCAAATACTGCTCTTTATGCGGTGACTGATTTTTTAGAAAAAGATATAAACTGTACTTGGTTTAATGAGCATAACGAAGATTATATTGCCCAAAATACAAATATCACCCTTGATGAGACACTTAGCAGGGATGTCCCTAGTTCACCTTTTGATTTTAGATATTTCACGCAACATAGAAGTTATTTCAAGGTAGACAATGAAGCTGCACTGGCCTTGCTTGCGCGTAATCGGATCTCCACATTTTCAAATGGACATAACAAATATGGAATCCCGAAATATAAACTGACTGATTACACCTGTCATACATCTTTTAAATGGATTCCACCTGCTGATTATTTCGAAACATATCCTGAATATTTTTCTCTACACAATGGAGTACGGGTTAACAATCGCCAACTCTGCTTCAGTAATACTGGATTGCGAGCTCTCCTTACGCAGAAAATTCTGGCAGCAGCTGAAACATTCGGTACCAAAGGAGTATTCAGCATAAGTGCGATGGATATACCAGGGAAACTATGTGAGTGCACCAACTGTCAAGCCCTTGTAAATCAATATGGCTGTGAAGGAGGAGCACTGTATGACTACCTGTTTGAGCTTGCACCAATAATGCAAACCGAGCATCCAACTTGTTATATTTCAACCATGGCCTATCGTGAAGGACAAACAGAAGAGCCTCCGACTAACAATGTTAATTTTCCTGATAATGTAATTATTATGTTCATCCCACTTTCAAGTAATTTTGGCCAGCCATTTACGCATTCATCGAATGATCGGGTACGAAATAATCTTATAAATTGGAATGCTATAGTAAAAAACATCTGGGTTTGGTACTATATAAAACCTTATAATAAAAATTTTCTGCCTATTGGTAATTTAAGAAAAATGGCAGCCGATTTTAAGTTTTTTAGAAATAACGGCGTAACCGGTTTTATAAATGAATTTGATATTGGATATTATAATTCACATCTGTTATCAGATATTACTGGTTATATTATGATGAAACTTATGTGGAATCCTTATGAAGATCTGGATACACTCATAACCCGTGCATCTTGGCAATATTATGGAACAGGTTCTATTAAAACTTATGTAGACCTTTTAGAAAATAAAACAGTGGCGGCTTCGCTTAATATTTCATGGATTCCCAGTGGAACCGAATATACTCATTTAACACCCACTTTTCTGGTTGAAGCCCAAAATATTTTCAACAATGCCATCAATGATGTCAGTAACTATCAGCCACTTCTTAATAGGGTGAAAACAGCAAGACTGAGTCTTGATCGAGCATGCCTTGTTTTTTATGATACATGCGGAGCTTCGCTGGGAATATCAAAAGAAGATCTTGCGGATCGCTATATTGAACAATACGAAAGTGTTATGAAAACAAGAGTTGATGATACTGTATCATATTATGCAGCCTGGAGATACAATTTGAATGCTTTTATCCACCAGTATATAGAAGATCCACCACAATTACCGGCAGAATTTGATGGCAAAGAGACTCATCAAATATATCCAGATGACCTAAGTTTTACTTTTGGCACTGGGTGTAGTTTAATAGATGATTCAACTGCTGCTATTGATAGTGCTGCTCTGTATCTAATAACCCAAGTACCATTCAAGCTTGGATATTATGATGCACTGGAACCTAAGAATATAGCTTCACAAATTCCGTTAAGTGAAATAGTTGTGTCTGAATATCATCATTATAAAATGGCGACAGTTAAAATAACTCAGAACTGTTATGTTTGGTTTGGGCAATGGCAACTTCAGGTAAAGCTCAATGATTATTATGACACAGAGGCTCCAAACCGGGTATGGGATATTTATGCCATGATCCGTTTTGAAGGCGCAAGTTATGGTGACAGTGGTGCCGATGAAGTCTATATTGATCGCGTTTTTATTGTCGCTGATCCTAATTAGCCGAGACTCGAAAAGCCTTTTAATTTTGAGGCTACAGACGATGTTTGAAAAAGTTTCGGTATTCCGAAAACCTTTTCGAGCAGCGTCTAAATTATGGATTCAGGACAAAGGAGGTAATTGCCTCAAAGGTTTGATTATGAAAAAAATATTGATGGTTTTAGTTTTATTATGTTGTTGTACTTTATCTTTTGCCGCTAACAAAAGCATTTTTCTTAAAGTCTATAAAATAGGTGATCTTTCAATCCGTATTACCCAAGTCGGTTGTATAAATCTAAAATATAAAGGGAATAAAATCCTTGCTGTACATGAAGTTTGGTTTATGAACGAAAAGTGGCGTGCTTTACCAAGAAAAACGGGTGATGTTGTAACGGTTGAGGTGCTAGAGCAGAGCGATTCAGTCGTAAGATTAAAGATAAAAGATCTACGCAAGGACTTTTTACGGAGTTTTGAACAACATATAGAACTTACCGCAAAGACGCTTGCAGTTACAGTTGATTATGAATATTCCAAAGATATTGGTCAATGGCATTGGCCAGTATACTTGGTTGCGAACTATTTAGAAGGGAATAAATATAGTTCTATTCTAGCAGATGGAACAGTTAAAAATGGAACAATTTCAAAGATTATTGCTGAGAAGGTTATCTATAACCTTGACGGTAATCGTAACATAAAAAAATTAGATTTTAAGTTAAAAGAGTTCGATTTGAAATTTACCTTTATGGGAAACGGCTGGTATCTCTGTGACCATCGTGGAGCATCATGGATAAAAAATACTATGATGTTGCTTAATTCAAGCTCTAGCAAAAAGCAAGATGCCAAAGAGCAATATGCAATGAAAATAACCATAACTCCTAATCGGGTGGCACCCGAGGGCAACTTACCGCTCCGCGGGGGTAAAAAATAAACTATGTTACGTCATCTTTCGTTATACTCAAGTGTCCAAATCTTGACCGTTCACGAAAAGTTATTCGTTATCGTAGTACAGCTTTAGTGTGCAATCAGTACGCTCAAAAAAACAGGCTAAAGTGAGGGCGTTGATGTGCTTCACTTGTAATTAACTAAAAATTAAAATAAAATTATAAAATGGATAAATATAGTATGCCTACTCGATGGAAGAGATTTTTATTTACCGGATTATTGCTGTTCAGCTGTGCGACATATTGTAAAAATGTTTCAGGTGCAATTGAAAATGAAGGACTAGTAGTAAATCCTAGTTTTGAAAATGTGTTAGAAAATGGCCAGCCAGAAGCCTGGACTATTAAAGGTGATGCATCTATTTCGGATGAAGTGTATATAAAGGGCGAAAAAAGCCTTCAATTTGTGACGACAGTTCAAATGAAGAAGCTTTACCATGGAGGGGGCTGGCAGCACCTTAAGGGGCTTTCCTCAGGGCGTTATACTCTCTCTGGTTATTTTGGTGGAGATGTCCATGCGTTATGGGTGGTTGTTCAATGTAGAGATATTGATTCTCAAGAGACATTCGCTTTTCGCAAATGGATAGGAAAATACACGCCAGCAAAGAAAGAGGGTTGGAATAAGTTTGAATGGGAGGTAGCTGTCCCAAAAAATACTGTTGTGGGGACGTTGTACGTTGAATTGTACAGTAAAAGTGACTCGTCTGTTTGTTTTCTTGATGATATACAATTTAAGAAAAGCATGGCCTTGTCTTCGGATACATCTCACAGTAGAGATAAGAAAAAAGCAAAACTAGTATTGTCAGAGAACTTTACATCAGAAAGTATCCCCAAAGACTGGGAGGTATCGTCCGGAACATGGGAAGTGAAAAATGGAGCGCTACAAGGAAAAGCCCAGGGCACCGGGGCCTTTATTCGATATATGAAAAGCCTTGGGGGGAATATACGCCTTGAATACACTGCTTGGACTAACAAAGCGCCTGGAGATTTAAGCGCTGTACTATCTTGTGATCCTCAGATGAAACCCAATATGAACGGTTATTTTTTTGGTTTTGGGGCCTCTAATAACACAAAGAATGTAATTTCAAAAATAACTGCAACTGCGAATCAACAATTGGCACGCTCATTGATGGAAGGCTTCAATACGGGAATAAATGCAGGGGTTAAACACAAGCTGGTTGTGGAAAGAAAAGATGGCAAATTATCTTTCTACCGAGATGGTAAGCTTGAGTTGACTGCAGATGATCCGTTAAACCATGCGGTACGTGGTGAAAGTTTTGGATTTTACACATGGAGAAATGCTTCTTTTTCAGATGTAAAAGTATATAAGTTGCCCAAAAGTAAAGTGGTTGAGCAAGACCAGTTAAAAATAAAAACCACGACTATTTCTGATTTTCAAAGTGAAAATAAGGGATTGACACCATCAAAAATGGCTGTTTCTAGTGCTGATAATAGTAAAGTAAAAATTGTAGATGTCCCTACGTGGGTATATACAGGAGAATACAAGAATGAAGTAAGTTCAAAATTTGTAAAAGATTTATGTGTAGAGATTACTTCTGATAATAAAAAACAAGAAAAACCGACAGTTGTAGTTAAGAAATTTAAAGATCTTGAAAGTGGAATTATAGAATTTGACTTATTGGCTGCGAAAAACAGTGAGATACGTTTATCGTTATTATCTAAATCGGGGAAAACACTTGCGGTTATTATTGCGGATGAAGAAGGTAAAATTTTTGCACAAACACCTGAGGGAAAGATTCCTCTTAGAGATACAATAGAATACCGACGCAGGCTATCCAAGACAAACTTTAGGTTAGTTCCCAAGATATGGCATACTATAAGAATTAACTTCAACGCTGTTACTGGAGTTATCAGGGATTTTGCTTTTTTAAATATGTATACGGAAGTTCATGGGGAATATTCAAGATCAAAATTTGACCAAGGGGACTATTTTTCAATTGGTGCAAATGTACAATTCCAATCAGTTGAAAATGTCGGCGGAATCGCTATTTCAGTAAATGGTACAAATAAGGTATTCGTTGATAATATTTGTGTATTTGGTCCCGTTGGGGTTTCGCAGGTTAATGATAAGCCAATAATTTTACCTGCACGTGAGCTTTTAGGATTAAAATACCCCCTGCGAAAAGATCCTATACTTTTAAAGTATCAAAGCATGCGTAATCTATCAAAAAAGTCACAATGGATGCTTTTTATGACTAGCGAAGATATTAAGTATTCTAAAGGCCAAGGCAATCCTGCTTTTCACGAGAATGCGAAGATTTATAACCAGTTGCTAATTAGGCAGGCTTTTGTGGAAGAAAAAGTGCAGATGCTGGAGCGAACAGCTACTTATTTAGAAGAAAACGTTTTAAAAACTGAGTTAGAGTCTTTTGTTCAGAGTATGAAAAGTGAAGTACATGCTGTTGAGATGCTCATGGGGGAAGCTCTTTCTGTATATGGAAAGATATATCTTGATAGTAAGAATGCACCAGCTTTAAAAAGTAAATTTGCCCCATTACTAAAGGATATTGCAGTTAAAATAAATTATGAAGAGGAAAAAATAAACGAGAGCTTAGCACTTATCTCTTCTAAGTATCCAAATGTAAAGAAGAGAATGCCGCAGGCATGCCCACAGCCATTACAGAAATCACCACATACGTGGAATAAGAATAAAAAAACCTGGATGTATAACGGTAAATCCGACCAGTATTTTTATAGTACCGCTAGGAATTATAGTGAGACCGAGAAACTTTTAGGTCTATATCCAAATACATGGATATACGCTTTTAGTACGAAAACATCAAAACCAAATGAGTATCTTAGGGCGCGTACTATAGAAAACCAATGGGATGGAATTAATAGTGAGTATAAAAAATCAAATAAAAAAATTATGTTAAAGGTCTCAACTGGTTTTGGGATTCACTATTGTATGTCAACGCCACCTACATGGTGGCTAGAAACACACAAAAATAATCCGGATATATTTTTCTGTAAAAATGATGGAACACCATTTAAAAAGCCATATATCATAGATTGGAGTCAGTCCTATTCACTAAACTTTTGGAATCCTGAAGTTCAAACTATGCACAAAAAATGGGCAAAGGCACTTGGAAAATCCCTGAAAGCATCCAGTAAAATTGCGGAAGTGGCCTATATTCCATTGGGCGCCGAATCGGTAAATTTTCTCCAAGATGGACAGGAGACAGGCCATAATAAATCAGCAATTAAGGCATTTCAGAATGGGTTAAAAACCCAATTTAATTCAATTGAGCAACTTAATCAAAAATGGCATGCAACATATACTAGCTTTGCTGAAATTATCCCACCAACTGAACGGGCTGAGCCAAATCCATTACAGTATGAATTTCAAAAATTTCGAAACATAGGATATTTTGATGCCTTTATCAAACCCACAAAAAAAGCATTACTTGAGGGGTATGGTAAAGATGCACTTGTTGTATCTGATTTTCAGAACACCTTCGGTGCTAATTTTGATATGGTCCCATATTTCGACAGTGTTAATATGATCTTTTTTCATTCCTATCAAAACTGGGATAGAGCTATTTATGGGCGTTGGCTCAATTCTCTTTCTAAAGCAACTGGAACACCGTGGGGAACATTTGAATCGAGAAGCGATAACGGTTTGGCTGAAGTATTTGAATTAGATTTAATAAAAAAGAACGGTCAGAAAGAGCAGTTTTATTCTATGATGTGGGGTGCTCGCATGTTATGTTTTTGGGAGGGCTCTCTCCCCGTTACAACATTTAGATATAATATACCATTTTCAAATTATATATTGGGCAATTCAATTTTAAATTATTCTGCGACCTATGCAGCAATAAGTATTGATCGGGCAAAAAGATTTGGAGAAACCGCCCTGATCGCTCAAACCGTAACTCCGGATGTTGCTATATTAGAAATTTCGGACTCTTATTATAATGAGTATCCCCAAGATTCTTTGCGTAGAACAATGAAGGATATCGCAGTTTCACTAGAAGCCGAGAGGATGAATTATGGTTTTCTTTATGACCAACTTATTTTTGATGGCAGGCAAAAATTAGATGATCTAAAGACAATTATTGTACCTAATGCTCTATGTGTTGGTGCGGATTTGGATAAGAAACTAGCGGTATGGGTTAAAAATGGGGGCGTATTAATATCTAATGTTCCAGTCGGTTTATTCAATCAGTATGGCCAGCCCAAAAAGGGTTTTATTTCACAGGCATTTACTAAGCCATGGAAACATATCAATTACACATCGTGGAGCATTGAAGGAGGAAGCCCAACGCACCAAACGCCAGCTGCAAAAATATATGAAGCTCAATATGGCAAGGGTAAAGTGATTATTCTTGCTGCAAAAAGTTGGAATATAATAAAAACTAGGGCTGTTGATTACGTTAGAACATATGCACCTCAGAGCGTAGGGTGTACTAGCAAAGATGTTCTTTACTGTTTGAGAGAGGATCAAAATAGTAAATATTTGTATGTCCTTAATTATTCTCTGAAAAGAAAAGTTGTAGACAAAGTCTTTGTCAGCGGAAAATACGCATCTGTAATTGACATGGGCTTGCAGATCCCAATAAAAGTCCCCCATTACTTTAAAGATGGCAAAACCTATTTTAAAATAGCTCTTAATCCTTCGGAGGGGACTTTAATAAAATTATCGGTTCAAGCTAAAAAATAAATGAGATATATTTAATTATGAAAACAACAACAATTATAGAATCACCACCAGTCAACGACTGGGAATTCGTTGAAGAAATGAAACAGCCATTGTGTCGCAAGACGCATTGGAACCGTCATACAGTAAAACTCACAGAAGTGTCATTGATGGCTGGCGTCAGTTTTGAATTCAGTTTCCCAGATGATGAACATATCCTGGAAACCGCCTACAGCGATTTGGATAGTTTTCTCCAATCAGCTGGGGTCGGCGCTGGATCATTCAAAATAACTACCGGAATCATTACAACAGCAATACCCGAAACCTACCGGATTACTGTTACCGATGATAGTTGCCGGATTGAAGCTGGCGACACGGAAGGTATCCGGCGGGCGATCTATTTCATTGAAGATGAGTTGCTGCGTTGTGACGGTCCATTTCTTAAAAAAGGGGTTATTGAACGTCATCCGATAATTAAAAGTAGAATTTCACGCTGTTTTTTCGGTCCATTGAAACGTCCCCCATTCTATGTCGATGAACTTTTGGATGAGACCGATTATTATCCGACAGAATATCTTAATCGCCTCGCCTATGAGGGCGTTAATGGCCTATGGCTCACAATCAGTTTTAAAGAGCTGGCTAGAACAAGTTTTTCTCCGCAGGATGAGCATGCCATGCAACGTTTGACTAAACTCGCAGAGATTGTTGAAAAATGTCGCCAGTACGGGATAAAAATTTATATCTTCTGTATTGAGCCAATCGCCTTTGACATCAATGACCCAATGTTAAAAAAATATCCTGAACTCGGGGGGCATCGAGATGACGGGAAAGTCGGCTTCTGTCCATCATCAAAAACAGCCCTGACATATTTGAAAAACGCAGTTAAAAGTATCTTTGAACGCATAGATAATCTGGGTGGCATGATTGTTTTAAGTGTCGGTGAATGGCAGACATTATGCTGTAACTTTTGGAGTGCTCATGAAAATAACTGCCCGATTTGTTCAAAAATTCCCAAGTGGCAAGTTTTGGCAAATTCACTGAGTGCAATGGAACAGGGGATGCATGAGGCTGCACCAGACGCAGAAATTATCTCATGGCCTTACGGTCAACCGGCATTGTGGGGTATGGATGAAAGCATGGAGGCAGCCTCACATCTGCCTGAGAAAGTTAATTTAATGCATAATTTTGAATCCTATGGTGGCGAAGAACAGCTAGGTAAATATCGTGAAATAACTGATTACTGGCTCTCCTATATCGGACCGAGTAATTTTTTCAAAACCTGTACTGAACGAGCCCAAGCAAGCGATACTAAAATGTTTGCAAAATTGCAGGTCGCCTGTTCGCATGAAGTCGCAACCACTCAATATGTCCCAGTCCCGGGGAATCTTTATAAAAAATACCGGGCGATGCATCAACTTGGGGTCAGCGGAGTTATGCAATGCTGGTATTTTGGGGCATATCCATCACTGATGACCAAAGCGGCTGGTGAACTTGCTTTCGCTCCACTGCCTGAAACTGAAGATGAATTTCTCCTGAAATTATCACAGATAAACTGGGGTAGCCATGCAGCGCAAGTTGTTAAAGCCTGGAATATATTTGCTGAAAGTTATGATAATTATCCGTTGACTAACGTTATGGGCTATGTCGGCCCGATGCATGACGGTATTGTCTGGCCGTTGCATCTGGAACCTGTCTATCGGCGCATGACACCATCCTGGCGGCTTGACTGGCCGGTTGCCGGTGATCGTATCGGTGAATGCATTGCTGAATTAACTGCCAAAGATAGCGATTTTTCATTAGATGAAATTATTCTGCTGTTGACCCGAATGGCTAATAAATGGCATGAGGGCGTAATCATAATGAAGCAACTTGAACCATATTTCAGCGATGACACCGAACGGCTTAAAGAGATCGGTGTTGCCGAGGCTCTAGGTTTGCTATTCCTTAGTGGACTTAATATTTTTAATTTTTATCAACTACGCGAATCACTGTCAAAGCGTAATATTACTCAAAAACAACAGTTCGAGCTCTCCGAAGCAATGCAGGTAATTGTTAATGACGAGATCGAAAATTCAACTCGTATGATTGTTCTGTCCGAACAGGATAGTTCGCTGGGATTCCATTCTGAAGCCGAAGGTTATCGGTTTACGCCTGAAAAAATTAAAGCCCGCATTGAATTACTCCAACAACTGCTAGCGGTAGAGTTTCCACGCGTTGTGGCACGACTTAACAAACATCAACAGCCTTTTGTGCTGCCTGAAGATGCTCAAACAGTTCAATGTTATAAATTCACTCAGCCCCCGCAACCAGCTGACTGGCAACAAATTGATTTTCAAAAAATAGTTCATTCCGGTCAGCGACAGGTTCGCTATCAAGGGGCATATCCAACAGTGTTCTTTGAACCTCACTCAGACAGGGATGATAGTGCCTTTTGGAAAGCTGGTTATGATGACAATGCACTCTATTTTTTCTGCAAAGCAGATAATATAAAGCAAGATGACAGTTTCAAACTGGAAATAGAGACCGACCGTTTAAGTTGGCATCAGACATTTATCATCGGTATTGATGAGAAAACATCTCATTCTCAAATGCGTGGCAAGCAGCCGGAATTTCAGGTAGAAGTAAGCAGCGAAGCCAAGCAATGGCAGTCAATTGTGACAATACCTTGGACCACACTTAAAGTCCCAGATATTTCCAGTGAACTCCGGGTAAATGTAATACGGACTTATTCAAATGATGATAACAGTCAGAGTCTTAATAGTTGGCTGGAGCCGCGCCCCTTAAGAGCTATTTTTATTCTTGGCGATCACAACCCGATGGATTTGGCCTGGTTGATACCAGCTCCTCTATAAATTAAAAAATAAAAAAGGTAACTCTTTTTTATTGTAATAACCCAATGGTTAATTTTAGACTGTCATGCAACGCGTCAGCGAAGTATGCAGGCTGAAAGGTGACCATTAATTCGTTTAATTTGTTTAATTCGTTGGGAAAATCTTTTTTTATACAATTAGGAAATACAAATTCCTATTAGGTCAAGATATAGTTTGTTAACAACAAAAAAATGGAGAATAATATTATGCCTATGAAACAAGAAAATAACATTAATACTGCTATTGAAAAAATAGAGCATTCAGGACGTAAAATTTATGACAAAGCTGTCACAATACTAGCTTCGCAGGGTATTCTGGTGGAAAATGAATTTTGGCATGAAAGAATTTTATCTCACACAGGGAGCTCAAGTAAGGGGAACCGTATTTTCTTTACGGAAAATCTGATCAAAACAATAATTCCCTTTGGCGGCGAAACAGACTTTAAACTGGATGTGATGGAAGATTCTTTCCAGTTTACAGCAGCACAAGTTCCATTCATTGATGGGATAAGATATAAAGTAGGTGGATTCGCCATGTCTGTTTATGATGCAGAGCAAAATGTCGTCCGCCCTTCAACAATGAAAGATTTGGAAGAAAGCCTGATGCTCTGTGATGTACTGAAAATCGGTGGTCCATATCCATGTACCGCAACTGATGTTCACCCATTAATGATGAATATTGCATCGCACAAAATGTGTTTTACCAAATCCAGCATTAATGTAACCCATGTGCTTTGCGGTCTGGAACAGGCAAAAATAATTTATGATATGCACCAGGTAATGGGCCACAAGGCACAGATGCCATTGACGCTGACCATTGTATCGCCATTGCGCATCGAAGAGACCAATTTAAAGGTTATTGAATATTTCATAAAAAAAGGAGTGGATTGTAAATCATTGCGAATTGTTCCGGTTGGTTATGGGTTAAGTGGCATGACTTATCCCATCACGCTAGGAGGTTCATGGACAATGTGCCTGGCTGAACACATGGGACTATTTTTATGTGCTAAAATGCTTGAGAGTGGTTTTGATATTGCTCCGTCGGTTGGACCTGTAGGTGCATGTCCAATCGACTATCAGGCGATGGCGCTGGCTGGTGGCAATCCTAATCAGGCACTTTATTCTTTAGCTAACACTATTCTTGCCTATGCTGTGCTTGGAAAAAATTATCGCAATTATCCTGAAATAGAGGCTCCTTTATGGACTGGCAGCCCAGTACCTGATATGCAAAGCGCAGTGGAAAAATTCTCAGTTATTGCTGGAGCATGTGAACGTGGAGCCACAATGTTCGGTCGCCTAGGGGCACTTTGTGTTGATGATGTATTCTCACCGGAACAGCTCTTAGCTGATGTAGAGATGATTGATTACGGACGGAAAAGAGCGACTGCATTTAGTAATATTGATACTTTTATGGATATAGAAGGACTGAATGAGGAAGTTACTGATTTTATCAACAATGATAACTCATTCATGATGGCAGATTCAACCCTGAAACACCTGCGCACCCTTTATCCTGCCCCAGGAGCATTCGTCCATAAAAAAATGGCTTCAATGTTGGAAAGAGGATTTTCCAGTTTCATTAAAGAGATGAGTGCAAGAAAACAAGATGCTTTGAAAAAGTATGATTTTAATCTGGACGAATCAAAACAACATGCACTGAATAAAATTTACTCTGACGCAGAACGGCTCTTGACCAAAACATAAGAGAAATAAAAGATAGATGAGTTATATGAAAATTAAAATAGCTAATTTTATTAAAGATGGTATACTCTTTTATGGTCTTGAAAGTGAACATATCAAAATTTGTGCCTGCCCAGAAAAAGGTGGAGAACTGAGCTCAGTTGAATATAAAAAATTATTTCCCGGCAAAGAGCTACTTTTCCGCGGCAATGACTATTCAGCTACGGATTGTCCTTTCAAAGGGCGAGCTCCGTTGATGTGGCCGGCAGTCACGAGAAATTATCGACCGGAAATGCTCAAAAATGGCATAGTTCCCGAACAGTGCAGCTATCGTTACCGAGATCAAATTTATTATATTGGGAAATCGGCGTTTGCCAAGGATCTACCATGGAAATTTGATAAATTCGGCGACGACGGCAGTATAAATTTAAATCTGGCAAGTTCAGCTATAACTATAAAAGCTTATCCATTTGAGTTCTTGCTATCTGCATCCTTCCGGCTGGAAGATGATAAAATAATCATGGAATATATGGTGGAAAATCGTTCGGCTGATGAAATATTTTTTTCTATTGGAAACCACATTGGGATTAATATTCCGTTGACTGAAAATTCGACAGTGGATTCAATGATTATGCGTTCATCTGGGTCACATAAGAGACATTTTGATGAATATGGTAATTTTGCTAATGAATATATAAAATTGCCTTTTCAAACTGGAATAGAGTTTGAGCACCCAGAAAATATTTTCAATATGGTAAGTTGCGGCTATGGTTATGATGATAATTTTTTACGCATTGAAGATGGCAATACGACTTTTAAAATCAAACATCAGGTCATTACAGATGATTGCTGCGGCGTTACCCTGCCGGATGAAACTGAACTCTATTATACCACTTATGGCAATAAAGAGCTTGGTTTTATCTGTCCCGAACCCTGGATTGGCGGAATAAATTCATTAAACACTGGCAAGGGACTGGTTAAAATAAAATCTTCAGGTATATTCAAATGGCAAATAATTATACAATGGAAAAAACTTATATGAAAAAAGAACAACTTAACTTTGTTTGCATCGTGGCAGACCAACTGCGGTTCGATATGCTCGGCTGTGCCGGACACCCCGTGGTTAAAACTCCTAATATTGATAAACTCGCTGCCCATGGTGTACGTTTTGATCACTGCTATACAGTTCAGCCAATGTGCATGGCGACTCGTTCAACCTGGTTGACTGGACGCACCCCACGTGGACATGGCGTGCGTTGCAATGGCATCCCGTTGCGAACAGATATTCCGACCATGCCGGAAGCATTGGCAAATGCCGGATATATAACGCACAGTATTGGTAAAATACATCTTAATCCATGGTTGCCCCATCAAGATTATAAGCTTGACAAACTTGATCCAGCTGCATGGCCAGAAGCTATTCCACTATGGGACAGTGGGAAAATAACCCAACTGCCTCAACCCTACTACGGGTTTGATTCAACCGATGCTTTATGTGGGTGGTGGTCGGGTAATTATGGTCAATGGTTAGAGAAAAAAGAACCGGAATTTCGTAATTTGGTCACTCCGCCTCAAGGTTATAAAGTAAACGAACAGGGACTCTTGGATCCACCTGATGTCAGCTATCCATCTCGGCTACCAGCAGCATTACACTATACGCAATGGGCTACAGAGTGTTCAGATACATTTTTAAAATCTGCAAAAAAATCAGCTAAACCATTTTTCCTCTGGCACTCAATTCCTGATCCGCATCCACCGTTTTCAGTATCAGAACCCTATTACAGCATGTATAAAGACTGTGATATACCTGATCCCATCAGACGCGAAGGTGAACTTGAGCAACTGCCACCACATTATAAAAAAATGTTTGAAACAGCGACAAAGACTGCGGGACGGCTTGCTAAAACAGATGTCCCATCTGCTGTTGAAAAAGCTGCCCTGCGAACAGTCTATGGCATCATAACTCAATGGGATGATATGGTTGGACGTATAATTCAACAACTTGAAGCTAATGATTTAATGAAAAATACCGTAATCATGGTCATGTCTGATCATGGTCAAATGCTTGGCAATCATTGGATGCATAATATGCCACCAACTCACCTTGATGGTGTCTTGCGGGTGCCCTCAATCTGGTATTGTCCTGAACTGTTTGATGAAAATAGAGTGAATAAATCATTAATCAGTCACCTTGACTTTGCCCCAACAATCCTTGACTTGGCAAATGTGACAATACCTGAAGGAACCCTACCACCAACCCCTGAAGCCGCAGAACAACGCTCAGCCTGGCCAGGAAAATCATTTGCCGCTATTTTAAAAGGTAAAAAAACTAAAATACAGGATTCGGTGATTGCGGAAAACGATGCGGATTATCTAGGCATTCGCCAACGTAGTGTGATAACCGCTGACTGGCACCTGACCTGTTATATCGGTGAAAATTACGGAGAACTTTTTAATTTAAAAACCGATCCTGAACAACTTTATAATCTCTGGGATGAGCCCAAATATAATGAGCAGAAACGTGATTTGCAGATCCTGTTAATGGAACGTTTTGCCGAAACTGACAGTACCCTGCCCCGCCGCATGGGACATGCATAAACGCAGAGCTGCAAAACTGTAATTCAAAAGATTCTTAAACACTAATTAACACTAATTAACACTAATTAACACTAATCAAAATGCTGGTTATTTTTTCTGCTTCGCAGAAAATCTAACCATCAGGGTTATGAAAAAAATACGGCTGAACATAAAATATGATATTTCACCTATCAACAAATTAACGTTTACACCAAGATAAAAAACACCAAAACAATGCGTAATATAAAGGAATATAATAATGAATAATAAATTTCCAATAATTTGGCGATCACCTGAAAGTGAATTTAACAATGATGAGCCCTTGAACGCCAGAGTACACTATACGTTGAAGACTCTGAGCGAGATTAAACAGAACGGATTTAATGCGATCTGGCTGCGTGGCAAGCTCTGGGAACTGGGGCATAGCACCAAATATCATGAATTAAATGATGCAAGCGCAGCACAGCGAATTCAAAGTCTGCAAAAAGTTATTGCCGACGCTGCCTCTCTGGCGATGAAAGTTTATCTATATTTCAACGAACCGCTGGCGCTACCGACAAATCATCCATTTTGGCAATCACATCCAGAAATGATGGGCGAGCCCTATACAAATTATGATTCAAATGAAACCTCATTAGCGTTTTGCACCGCTTCACCAAAGTTTCGCCCGCTCTTCGAAGCGGCGATTGGCAATCTTTATGACGATTTGCCGAGACTTGGTGGCGTGATCCTGATTACCGCAAGTGAATATCACACTCACTGCTGGGCTCATAAATCAAAAATCAAGACGGGTGATCATCACATGGATGCCGGTCTGAACCCGCTAGAATGTTCCCGTTGCGCCAAGCGTGAACCGGCCGACATTGTCGCGGAACTTGTAACTATTTGGAAACAGCTCGCTGATAACCAATTAAATCCACCGGAAGTATGGGCGTGGAATTGGAGTTGGGCTCGCTGGTATCCTCAACCGCAGGCAGAGGTGATAAGCAAATTGCCTGCTGGGGTAAAACTAATGGGTGATTTTGAACGCGGCTCGATTCGTAAACAGCAAATCGGAGATGTTTTTATTGACGAATATTCTCTGGGTTTTGTTGGCCCGAGTGAGCGTTTTACAGGATCAAAACAGGCAACGGACAAGCAAAATATCTCAATCTGTGCCAAGCTGCAAATCGGCGTTACTCACGAACTTGCGACTGTACCAAATATTCCATTGATCGGTAATTTATATGATAAATTACTGAAGATAGACGAACTCGGGATTGAAGGCTTGATGTGCAGTTGGAATTTTGGCAACACGCTTACCGCCAATACCGCTATCTTTGGCTTTTTCTATAGCCTTACTCCTGCAGAAAGACGCAACCGTGAGCACGCATTATCCAGCTTTGTGACCACATATTTCGGAATATCAAATAAAACAAAAGTAGACAATATTATGCTGGCGTGGGAAAAATTTGCTGAATCTTTCCATGAATATCCATTTTCCATTCCAATGCTCTATTATTCCCCAATAAATTATGCTCCGGCACTGCCGTTGTCATTACATTACGAGGGGCGCGAAATGGGGCCTTCCTGGGTAGCCCATGAACCATTCGGGGAGCAGATGGCAAATTGTCTCTCACCATTTTCTATTGAACAGGTTATCCAGTGTTATTCATTAATGAGTTGCAGCTGGACTGAAGGACTTGAACTATTTACCTCAGCCTTAGGATCACAGGGTCACACCTCCGCTATTGACTTTAATGCTGTGACAGCAACTCATTGCTTCGAAGAACTATCCTGTGCAAAGATGATCAGTTGTCATATTGATGCTATGGTCACAATTACAAAATTCCAAAAATGGCGTGATGGCAAACTGAGTGAATTGAAACTTACTCCACCATGTGATCTACCGCCAGATAATGAAGCACTGGAGCTCATCGCAGCTCACGCAAAAATTGCCGCTAGAGCAGCGGAGATCATGAAATTTGATTCACGTCTAGGTTATCACCAAGAACCGCATCATCAATTCTTTGACGCAGAAACATTAAGCCATATTCAGGCTTGAAGTAGCTCTGTTTGCCAGAGTCGCCAACCAAATAATTGCATAAAGATTATAGAATTGTATATTGTATAATTTACCATTACTGGCAGTTATTCGAAATTTTCGAATAACTGAATGAAATGTAAAAGCCAGCCTTTTTTTCTCTTCAAGGTATTTATCACGAAGCATTGCGATAAAGCTTCAGCAACCGGTGCTTCAGCCTTGGTGATTTTTCAGGACGAGGAGGATGTCACCTTTCTGGAAAACAATGGCGACCTGTTGATGGACTTTCAAATGCCGGTTTATATGCTCAACCGTAGTGGTGAACCCAAGACACTGGATATGGTCTCATTCGTCTCCATGGCTCATTTCAGCGATGGCATTGCCGTCGGAACATTACAAAAACTTTCGCAAACTTTCGCTCAAACTTTCGCAACGCGGGACAAGCTAATTAATTTAGAATGAATAAGTTATAGATTTTATTTAAATATTTTATGTAAGAAAATAATTTTAAATCCTAATAATCTAGTCAATATTTGATTTTAAGAAAACAAGTTGTATATTGCTCTTATAACTTCAATTCTAAGCAGGAATTTTCATTATGAGCAAAAGACGCAAGTTTCAGATTGGGCGAACTTATCACATAACCCACCGTTGCCATCATCGCAGTTATTTTCGGTATAGCGGGGTCAGGCTACTTTAAATTTAAATTTTTAGGTTAATTTTTTGTATAGCGGGGTCAGGCTACTTTAAATTTGTATAGCGGGGTCAGTATAGCGGGGTCAGGCTACTTTAAATTTAAATTTTTAGGTTAATTTTTTGTCAAAACTACTCTTATTTCAAGAAGTTGAGGCGTGAGATATTAAAATAAGAATTTTTAGGTTAATTATTAGTTTTTTATGAAACTCGTTCATCCTCTCTTCATTGCCGGGAGTGAAAGTTAGCGTTTATGATAAGAAATCACTATTTTTATTGATTCCTCTCCAAGAAATCCTCATTGCACAACGTCTAATCTAATAAAGCGAGTTGAATTTTTATTTAAAAAGGTTATTTTTAGTAGTAATATAATGAAATAAAAAACTTAGTATTTATAATGAGAATAGAATAATAATTTTCAGGGAGGCAGGTAATGTCTGGCGGCAAATATATCAATCCATTTACCGATTTTGGCTTTAAGAAGATT
>JAUZSW010333304.1:0-25390 GCA_034780735.1 Hyalogyrina grasslei
TTCCTGGAGGGACCAGCTACCTAGGATTTGAATCCGTTTTTGTCCATGAACTCGGCCATTGTATTGGGCTTGCTCACCCTAATATTGCATCAGAATCCCAAAAAACCGGAAGCGAGCAAAACTACACTAAGTCAACCTCAGGAGATAATTTCGAATTTGACCTGAATGCCGGAGCGGATGGCATCATAGGCTCTGCCGATGACCTCAGGGGCGATGATCTTAACCTCCACTGGTTTCGCAAAGACAATAACAACCCTTTTTCGATTGCCAGTAGCGTCACTTTCGATACCTACGCACGCGATACAGGCCTCATTCCCAACGGAGGATTATTTGCTGTTAATGCCGACAGAACGGTTTCAACTCAATTCAAAGCCGATAATTCTGAAGCCGTAATGCAACAAGGAACCTTTCGAGGTGAAATACAGCGGACGCTGTTACACGATGACGTAGCCACCCTTCAACTTGCAATGAATGGACTGGATGAATCAGCCTCGACAGCGGATGATTACACTGTGAACATGGTATACGGTGGCATCTCCAAAAATTGTGACATTAATGTCAGCTTCAATAACTCCGAAACCGGACTGGCTGTCTGCAAAGCTAGAGGAAGCCTTAGCGGCTCACACGCCAAGCTGACTGAAGCAAATATTTTCCTTAATGACTCGTATAACTGGCATTTCAATGACGCGCCTCAATGCTCACAAAGCACCGTACTGAAATCCAATAAATGGCGCATGATTTCCATGCCTTGCCAATTAGGTATATCAACCCCCAATACGGTAGAGGCCGTCTTTGGCGATGACCTCGATGTGAATAACTATGGAACCCGTTGGGTACTCTATGAGTATTTACCTGCGAGTGGATATCGCAAGCTGGCATTATCAGACCCACTAAAAGAAGGCATAGGTTATTGGATAACCACACTCGATGCCGATACTACAGTGGACGTTTTAGGTGAATACAATTCCAATATCGATATCCCCCTCGGAGATGGAACGGATAGCGGAAAATGGAACCTGGTTGGCACCCCTTTTCGTTTTGACACAACGTGGGCGGATGCACAAATCATCGACAACCATGGCGATGTACTCTCGCTTACGCAAACAGACCCGCTGGTAGGTAATGACCGCGCCTGCAATTCATCCTCATCGGACGGTAGCTGCATCGTCGCAAGCACGGCCTTTCGGTGGAACGGCACCTCTCAAACCTACGAAAAACTAACCCTTAGCTCCGGCGTTCTTTCCGCTTTTGATGGCATCTGGGTTTATTCTAAAAAGGCCGGTGTGGCGTTGCGTGTACCCATGTCTAATGCTGAGAGAAACACACAGTAACACTGTGCTTCTACTTCCACAATTTGCCCAGATACAACTTGGCTATTCAGACTTTAGGAAATAGGATTCTTAATATCTGAATGCCAAGTCTCAATATAACCCACCACCTTTCTCTTGCAAATCATTCAGAGAAATACCTTAGAACTAACTTGCCTATCCTCAATCTCGCTGCGGTGACAAATGAAACATCTCCATAATTTCTGCGGGCCAAGGTCGGTGAAAAAAAGTTCCAAAGCCCTCGAAATATTGTCAATACTAAATTATTTACCTGAGCCACCCAAACATACTTAATAAGTAATTGTTGACGCAGAACATGCCATCTTGCGGTACAGTCAATAGATACAGATTCATGTATCGGTTGATTAAAATAATCTCTCGCATTGATAAGATAAGCCGAAAACGATCGATTTAAATGGTGCTTTCTAACTCGCTGAGCCATTTCTAACCAATCTAACATTGGATCATATACTTGCCTAATCCTAATCCAGTCTTGAAACCCCCTGAGATGAAAGCGGCCAAATAAAAAATTTCTTCCATCCTGATGCTCTGAATGGAAGAAATTATGTAATAAGCGAAATTCAGGAGAAGGTACCAGGGCTTGCGATCCCTCTATACATATGGGCCTTGCATCCTTGTGAGCATAGGCAATATCTAACAGTGTTTTAGTACCAACAAGAATTGTCGGGCGAATATGAAGTTCAACAGAAGCAGGCAATCCAGCGGAAAATAAAGCGGGCGCATGATGTTTGTACTTCATTTCAAGATCATATTTAGAAGGTTCTTCGAAATATGAATACCCATTATCCATTAATATTTTTACCGCCTCTGATAACTCGTAATCATAAATAAGAATATCAATATCACTCATAATGCGCTCTCCATCATCTTCATAAAGACCGTCTATAAGACCAGCCACTCCCTTCAATAATACTGGTACTATATTTTTGGAGTTCAAAATCCTAATTAACTCGATGCTCTGTTCTTTTATCCTCCTATTTCTTTCAGAATTTAACTCATAAATACCTTCAAAAAAATCTTGAACTTCTTTATCAAGACAAGAAAGTAACTCTCGGCGTTTTAACGCAAGATAGAAGGCTGGAAGGAGATATATTTCATCTGCAAACCTAATAAATCTATCCCAATCTCTATCATCAAGAGCATCCTCAAGTAAACTTGTATGACTTCGATCTAAAGACAAACAGCCACATATAAATTCAAAGTCTGTCATAATACGAATAAAGATTAGTCATATCATTCAAACACCTTGTGAAACTTACTGAATAGCACAACTAACGTTCCTCCTAAAAGAATTCAACTCACTTTCTGATGGATACAGAATAACTTCAGTCTCAGGAAAGACTTTTGTTAGGTTGTATTCATGCATTAGGACTATTGTTGAAAACTTATCAACACCTGTGTGCATTTTCCACGATTTCAGATCAATATCTTGACCTTCTAACTGGAACAAGTTCGCGCCATCAGGATAAAATGAATTATAGTCAGCACTTATAATATCGCCTTTTCTTGATGATATATGGTAGCGAGAAGAAGCTGAGGAAAAGAAGTTACAATAAGACACTAGTTGAACCTTCTCTTGCCAAGAGGTTTTGAGTCCATATTCTCTATAATCGAAGATATTGTTTTTATAAACCTTATTTATTGTTCCTTCACCTACTACGCTAATCCCAATATCAAAACCACTAACTATATTTTTAGAGACATCGGAATACCCTTTTGCTTCAATACCTATCTTTCCCAATTCTGGTGAAGATACAATGGCATTACCAATCAATCTTGAACTTACTCCTCTTGTCAATATCCCGTAAGAATAATCCTTGATGACGTTATTCTTAAGTGTAATATTACCGACATCCATATTTCTAACAACGACCCCAGTAGCCCTCCCTTTTTTATCGAAAGAAAGAATCCTGTTATTCTCAATAACCAAATCCCCCGACAAGTCTGGCTCACCATTTCCAGCATGAATTCCATGCATATAACCAGAAATTGTATTGTCCTTAATAATTCCTTGGGTCACACCTTGTTCATAACCTCTATTTGGCTCTATATCTACCGCCCAAGATAAAAACGGCTCCCTTACTTTAAAATTGATAATGTTTGAATCAATTAAAAATCCTTTAACATCAATTAAAGCAATGCCCTGCCTATCTATTAAACCCGTGATATGATTCTCTCTTATTGTGATGCCATGAGGCCTCTTTGAACTCGGTTCCCACCAAGTTACCGTAATAGCATCTCCTGTATTATGTTCATCATTACTATCGATATCTTTGATCGTACAATTCTCAACAAGTACATTATCCGCCCCAGCAATATACACTCCTCGGCCATGTGCGAGTGAAGAGGTCAGGTTCCTAATCACTACATTATCTGATTTATTTGATATAGCAATATTCCCTCCGGGCTCAGAAATAGTGCTTTGTGCACTACCACCGTAAACATCGATATTTTCAATTATAATATGACTCTTATTATTTAAGTATATAGCCACATGCCTAACACCGACCTCAATAGATTGATAATAACTCTCCGGTTTTTTTTCCGAATATACATGCAAAACACCATTTTTCCAGTACCATTCATTTTTCTCCTCTAACCTTTCCACCATCCTCCCTAATTCTTGATTATTAAATATCACAACCTTTACCTTATTTTTTATTGGAATCGACCAATGATTATTATCTCTATAGTCCCAGCCCCTTATAGTTGAGCTCACTTCTTCGGCTGCGGAAATGATTGGATTGGGACCTTCGCCATAAGCTCCATATGTAATAGGACTTCTATATCCCCCATCACTCGAAATGATCAAGCCTTCTCTCCATTTGCTACCACGTCTAAGAAGGACTCGATCGTTAGGAGAAAACCTCTCCCTATTAACACGACCCAACGTCCTCCAAGCTCCCGCATTACCAACTAACTTGACAGCGCTAGTCCCTGTAAAAGAGTCATCCCCCATCTCCGAATCAACATAATAATTTTTACCAAAAGCATTTAGAGACAGAAAAAGAGCTGCTAACCATACAACTCCTATTTTAGTTAACAACGTTGTAGTCAATATATATACTCCAAGGGTTCTCATGTTCAAATTTCATTAAAATTGCATACGTTGTAGCATGCCTGCTTAGAACTTTCCCCATCAATGCAGCAGATATTTTAACGAAAAGAACACCCGACTAAATCTAGGATCTTCAAAACAAATAGGATGAAGTATTTTTATATGGTGATTCAAGTTAAAAGCACGCAGAATATGTTTTAACCATACGAGGTCAAACTGAGACAAGGAAACTTGTTGGTACCCATATAAATAAGGCGGTAGTATACTTAACATAGCGACTCCAGCATTCGCTTTCAGAAAGCTCATGCAATATTTATGCATCGATTAATGCTGAACTTTTTAATTATCGACCATGCCTTAAAAAGCATTTAGTATCTTTGCGAGATCAAGAGTCATTGACCAGTCGGACAGTATATCTGTCGAAATTGATCAATATATTCGATAGACTTATCAGTAAAAAAACAAAGCAACATATCATTTCAATTTTTTGCCTCTTCAAAAAAATCGGTGGGTAGTTCTCAGTTCAGGAAGAGCCCCATCGTGTGGTATAGCGCCATTTCAATGGTGTGAAATAACTTAAAACCGTAAGCTTTTCTCATAGTGAGTTAGCCTCGTTATTGAACCCCTCTACAATACCACTGGAAAACTGCCCATCAGCCCTAAACCCGTTCAATATCAGTGAACGATGTTTACGTACACTCTTGGCAAGTTTCTTCATTTGCGGAGACGGTAGAGCAATGGGAAGCGCTACTGCCGTGGAATATGAAATAGGGGCAGATCTGGAATGTCAAGATATGGGGATTTGTTGGCGCTTACCTTGTTTAACCTGCGTCAGCGTCCATCCTGTCCCCAGCAAAATGATGGCGTTCATTTTATAGGCGGCATGAGCATTGGAGCGCTTGGCCTTTCGATGGGCTGTCTTTAATTCGCTCAACTGTTCTTTGCCAAGGGTAAATCCTTTCATGCGTTTATGATATTACATGGGGGATTTAATGCAATCTCTCAAACACCTAAATTTGTAACGCTATGGGTATAGTCGGCGTAGGAAAGCTAAGCCTAGAAGATTTCTTAAGTCCTCCCAGGGGGATAAGGATAAGAATAATCTTATCCTTTTATGCATAAACGTATAAGATCAGAAAAAGTTTCTGAAAAAATTTTAGAGGGGTCAGAAAGCTGGGGATAGAACCCCAGCGAAATTAATTATTTAGGGGGTTCAGTCTGCCCCATGGCTGGATAAAAAACAAGCTTAAAGGTTCCATCTTCTTGGTGGAAAAATTTCCCCGCATACATCGCTTCTCTTAGTATTTCCAAGCTACTTGCATTAAAATAAATTCTCTCGAGTAAGTGGCTTTCACCTTTTATCTTCTGATACAAATTATGCTGAAACTGCACTAAACCATTATCAATATTCCTTAAAGTGTAATTAATGGAATATGGGTGGTCATCAAGACTGTAGGTAGCCGAACGAACGCCTGGCTCAATCTCTGGCAGGACAACAGGACGAATCATTTGGAAGCTATGCTTCGGTACTAAGGTATCTTGAATAAATCGTTCATCACCAAGATCATCAATACTAAAGTCACCCTTAGCACCTTTGTCAAAGATGAAGCTTATATCAACGGGTTCACCATCAATATCGACAATCAAACCAAACAGTCCCATTTTCTTCAAAAAGTGAACGCCATTGTTGGCAAAAAACAAATACCCTAATTTATTCCCATCTGAATCTTTTAAAGTAATATCCAAGTTAGCAGGATAAGAGCGATTCCCTGGTAGACTTTTATACTTGAGATCAAAGTTGTATTTGTTACCCGACTTTCCTTCAAAGTCGAAATTAACCTGTGTTTTCCTTTCGCCTACATCACTCAATTCAAGGGATTTATGGACGTCAATACCACCACCCTTGATATTGAGATCAAACGGAAGGATGTCAGCAATCGCAATCGTAGCGGACAAGAGTAGAGCAACGCCTAGTAATATCTGCTTCATGTATTAACTCATTTTATGGATGAAGAGTACCCTACGTACAACGACAAGCTTTAGATGCGGTAAGTTATCATGCTTTAATGGCGAGGGACGAAATCAAGGACAAAACACTACGACGATATTTACCTTCGTGTATTTATCAGTTTGGTGCTATTCTCACTGCTCTATCTTAGATCAAACACTGATAATGATACTCACCAATACAGAAACCATTCCTGGCCAAGACATTCAGCGATGCCTTGGCGTCATTTCAGGCAGCACGGTGCGGGCAAAGCACTTTGGTCGGGACTTCTTGTCAGGACTTAAGAATATCGTTGGTGGAGAATTAAAAGCGTATACCGAATTGCTTGGCGAATCTCGCAAAGAGGCGACACAACGGATGATTGATCAAGCCACTGAACTCGGTGCAGATGCCATCGTCAATGTACGTTTTTCCACTTCCTCGATTGCATCTGGCGCATCAGAAATTTATGTCTATGGGACGGCTGTGACACTCGGCAAGTAAAATGTTTAATCTCTATATCCTTATAGGACTTTTACTGCTGGGCTATGGGTTTGGTAAATTGAATGAAAAGAACCATTATCGCTCAATCAATAAACGTGAGCAGACATTCATAAACTTGGCCACCACCAGCAGTAAATTCACGCTTGGCAGCCAACACAACATCAGCAACCATGAACTCGTAACAGGCCATGTGGTAATTTCGGTTGATTACTTTAAACGCCTACTCGCATCCCTGCGCAATATCTTCGGTGGATCAATTCAAGCTTATGAGACATTACTAGATAGAGCACGGCGTGAAGCAATATTACGCATGAAAGAAAACTGCCAAAATGCCGATGAAATAATTAACGTGCGTATCGAAACATCATCCATATCAAAAGGAAAGCGCAATACCATTGGCTCGGTAGAAGTGCTTGCCTATGGAACCGCTCTGTATCGCGATTCACCCGAGCAATAGTGAATGGTTGAATACAAACCCGGGTTACCTAAAAACAACAGTAATGTAAGTCACAACTCACCGCTCAAAGAATTCCTAACACTACTTGCTGGAGTGTTGGTCATTATCTACGGCATATACTGGTTACTCGGCTTTGCTATTGATACCGCCGCAGACCATTTATCCTACGAACAGGAAACCCAACTTTTCAATAAGATTCCCATGCAATTAAGCGAGTTGTTTGGAGAAACACCTAAAAAAAATAAAAGACTTCAAGCGCTAGTCAATCAATTACAAAAATGCTCTTCCTTACCAACCCCAATTTCAGTTTCTACTATCGCCGAAACATCACCTAACGCGATCGCTTTCCCGGGTGGTAAAATGCTTGTGTTTGAAGGCCTACTGGAACATGTACAATCAGAAAATGGACTCGCATTTGTACTGGCGCATGAGCTTGGGCACTTCATCAATCGCGACCATCTAAAAGGAGTCGGTAGACAGCTTGTTCTTGTCAGCCTTTCAGCCATGCTTACCGGAGCCAACTCTAGTATTTCGCGCATACTAACGCCGAGCATCCAACTAAACTCCGCACGTTTTTCCCAACAAAGAGAATCACTCGCCGACATTACTGCGTTAGAAATATTAACATGCCACTATGGCCACCTGTCAGGCTCCACGGAATTTTTTGAGTCCATGAAAGAGATGGATAACCCCCGTTTTAGCCTAAGCCATTACTTTTCGTCACACCCAGAAATGAGAAAGCGTATTCAAGCGATCCGTAAATGGCAGACTAAACACCAGGTTCCTGAAGGAAAAAAGACTGCATGGTAAAACTAGGCTAGCAGCCTTTATCGGTGCATAGGTAGGCATCGGCTCAAAACCTACCACAGTCGCACGATTTGTTACCTTATCAGCTCTATTGTTAGTCAATGGCCCTCACCAACAGGCGTCAACATCTTAGCCACTCGGTAGCGCGCGCTGACCTTGATCTCCTTAGTGGCGATCCACCATCGCTTGAAAGCGCTAACGAAAGATACTATCAGAATGTTTTATGCCTGAGTCCTGTTTGGAAAATAGCGATCTCAATAATGGCTATTTTACCGCAGACTGAGGGGGCTCGGACGCTTCAACAGGGCTCCTTTTTCCTTAACCAGACAGTAATAATAAAACAAATGTTTTCCTCCCAATGATGATCATTATCTGCAGTAGGCTATATTTCCAAATGATTCGCTAACGGATGGGTTAAATTTCTATTTCTAGAGGTGCCCTATCGCTGGCTAGCTTAAAGAGGTGCGAAGAAAGAAGATGGATCGAAGCAACTCGATTTATTTTAAAACTCGGTTCTCTTGCAGCCGAGTTTTTTATAAAGAGTAAGCTAAATATGATATTCTAATAGAGTAGATATTCTTTCACTTAATTGTAAACTGGCTTACTTCATGGCACTCAATGCAATCGGTTATACCTCAGTCGTTTTAATCATGTTATTAGCGATCTCACCTGGGCAAGCAGAAACAGTAGAGCTTAATTTCCAAACGCCTCCTTCTAGCCCTGTTAATTGTGAAGATGACCCTAACGGGATTTCCTGCATCAAAATAGAGTCAAATGGACTTTCAGGCCGTCGAGAGAATACGCCTTCAACATCGATGAGTAGGCAAATAAAATCATCTTTGACCGACACACAGCAAGGGGAAAAGTGCTTATCCAGTGGTGGGTCTAATGCGGCTACCGGGAGTGTGGGTGGGTTTTGCATCGCGTCGGACCTCAATAGGTCGGCGACTGTTTTAGCAAGTTTTGCGTTCGCTAATGAAACACCCGCCACGGGTTTGCAGTTCCTGCAAGTGACGTTGAACGATGGCAGTATTCTTGTTGGATCTAATAAGTTACAGGATAACGAAACACCCATGAAGGTGGTATGTACGTCGGGAGGTGGTTCGAACGCTGCTGTAGGAAATCCGGGTGGCTTTTGCCTGGCTGCGGATCTTACTCGTGATAATTTAGCGGCTTTTTCAGTTGCCAATGGGCTGCCCGTAGTGGGCTTGCAATTCCTTCAGGTTACATTTGCGAGCACTAATCCGTTGACTGAGTCCGTAAATGGCAATACCAATAATGCTACAAAATGCGTGTCGGCAAAAGGATCGACCGCCACGACTGGAAATGCTGGAGGGTTTTGCTTAGCGTCTGATCTGGGCGCACCGACAACCGGTATTGCGAATTTTTCAGTGGCGAATAGCTTGCCTGTAGAGGCCATTCACTTTCTACAGGTTTCGTTTGAAGATAACAAGGCAATCGATAAAACGGATATGCCAACAACGGCCGAATGTGTTTCTTCCCAAGGCTCAATGGCAGTTACAGGGAGGAGCGGAAGCAGTTGCCTGACTTCCGATCTCGGTACGTTGACAAAAGGGAACGCAAATTTTTCGCTTGCTAATAATTTATCGATCTCAAATATGCAGTCTTTGCAGGCCGTGTTTGGGGACGATAGCCCATTAAGTGAATCCCAGAAACCTGCGGGACTAAGTAGTGAATGTGTGTCGGCTGAGGGGTCGACCGCTACGCCCGCAGACAGCAAAGGATTTTGCTTATCTTCTGATCATGGTGCGTCGACGATGAATTTTGCGAATTTTTCGATGGTAAATGGTTTGCCCATCTCGGCCTTGCGTTTTATGCAAATCCCCGATCAACCGAGTAGCTCAGGCTATCTGCCGAATGGGGACACACCCATCGGTGTCGCCATCTCCAACTCTGATGATTTGGCTATACCTGTTCTTAAGGGATTCTCTGATCGTGATTATCACTACTTCCGCATCCCACAGAAAGAAAGCGGCATTGAAATTCGACCTAACCTAAACCAAAGTGGTCGCTTTCGTCCTCTATTTTTTCAGGGTCGCTAAAGCAACGTTATTCACTATTCAGCAAGTAACCCAATTAAAGGGTAACTGTTCAAATTAGCCCTGAAATACGTCAAAGTTTACAGATGTTTAGTAACTGCTTACAGGCACTGACGCTTTAATGAAAGCCCCCTTTTGAACGCAGAGAGGGTGTATCCCTCTCGCTCAAAGGTTCTCGTTAAGGATGTTTTATGGCGTTGTTGAATAATGAATAGGTGGCCATCAGTCGCGCAGAAAACCTTTGATGAAAATCTCCTTGCTCATTATTGTCTAACGAATCTTAGTCGGGTAAAAACGGTAAAGGAAACCGCTTCTCAAACCGATAAGGCATACTGAATCCTAGTACAAAATCGCTGGCTTCCTCATTGAGTCCAAAGCCTACATAGGGCTCTATGAACAAGCGTTTAGACAACTGGACGGTAAAGCCAAGCTGGAGAGTGGTGATGTTTTTAGACGACCCACTGATCTCCCGTCCGTTGACCTTCGTTCTCCTGACTGCGGTGCCGGACAAAGACGTCGAGAAACTAACCTTGTCGTTCATTGAGAACCCCGTGCCAAATGAGTAAGGAATTTGATCTCCAGGCTCGATTCCATTTTCTTCTAAGGTGGCGGTGTATCCGAGCGAACTAAAAAAGACCACTGGATCGATCGTTTTTACCAGCGAGATTCCGGCTCCGACATTCCAGAACCCGGTACCCAATCCAGGACTCTGATTACCCGCGTTCTGACTTATCTTACTCTCTTTGCCCGTTTTTGATTTGGCATTCATGCTGAGAGTGATATTGGGAGTACTTCCATTCTCAGTCCACGCCGTATACCTAACAGCCAAGCCAATATCTCCTATTCCCGTATTTTCTGTGCGGCGCAGCGACGTTGGAACCTTGAAAGGTCTGAAGTCTTGTTTTTGTTCGATGTAGCTATAAGGAATTGTCAGATCTAATTCCAGATGGTCGGCGAGACCGTAGCGCATAAGGAAACTCGCATCGATCGAGTGATTTATAAATTTAGGGGCGATCACACTTCCTTCTGGGCAATAGCTATCATCGAAGTCGGCATCCAGGCAAACATTATTGGTGATATCTTCGGAATAACCCAGGCTATATTCAAGCGCAAGCTCCCCACGCCTAAATAATACTTTTTTCCCTCGTAAAAAAGTATCTAACTCCCTTCTTGAGTCCTCAGCCTCTATTTGCCGGCTCCCTTCAGCAATATCAAAATCGTCTTCGGTTCGTGAATCCTCCCCCTTTTCATCAGCCGGTGGGCTCGCTTTATTTGGTAAGGAATTCTCTCGCTCAGGCAATCTCTCTCCAATTCTTTGCGATTGGATTTGATCTTTAAGCGCTTCGACCTCACGCTTTAGTTTTTCGTATTCCTCCTTGGAGACATACGCGTCTTTTCTATCATGATTTTCTGATAGGTATTTTTTAGTGCTAAACGAAGGTGAGTGGAAAGATTGAGGCTTAATAGGTACGAAAATTTGGAAACTTCCCTCAGTCTCTTCAATTCCAGCCGCGCGGGCTTTTGCTACTATCATCCGAGGGTTTGGATCTAATCCAGTCTCGTCTGCTAGCGATGGTGCAGAGCAACAAATTGCCGCCATTATGCACACATGTTTAAGGATGTAATTGCCCTTTTCAGGGTGAACTAACAATGGGCAAGTTTTAATTTTTCGCAATGAGGGGGTCTCCTGATTTTAGATCGCATCGACAGGTGCTTCATTTTAAGTTCTAATAACATTCGAACCTGAAAAATATCTTGAACACGAGAGGCATCGTGTTGTAAGGATTATTAATGGAGTGGCCGCGCCCGTGCTCGCAGTGCCAAACCAGCGGTATAGGCGCCAAAGTCATTTCCAGTAGACACTCGCCTACGCCAGTCTGGTCGTGTGTAGTCTCCGGGTTGACCCAACGCCAGAGGATAGTGGGTGATACGCTCCTCACCCTCTTTACCCAGAACGAAGGCGATACCTCCGTACTCTTTTGAGAAGCGGTCAATGCTCATACTGAGATTGCCTCTATCAGGATCGGCAAGGAAAGCACGATCTCCAATAATTCCACGCAATACCGCGAAGTGGTGATACCCTCCTGGTAAAACATAGACGATAACAGGAGCCGCGAGTTTTTTAAGTTGTTCTAACGTTAACTGAAAACCAGCCGCTTTGTATCCTTTTTGTTGCGCGACATATTTTAGATCCAGGAGAGAAAATCCAACCATTTTTTTACGTGAAATTTCTTTTTTTGTGAGTTTCTTTATCCGGATATTGAGTAGGTCAAGTATCTCTTTCTCTGACGTCTTTTCGCCAAAATAATAAATCATGAGAGTACCCAAGGCCGCTGCGCCACATGAGTAATCCAATTGTTGTTTAACAATGTGCCGGTCGCGAATCTCTTTCAGAGTATGCCGTGGGCGCTTAACAAATGACGGCTTGGAGTGACTGGAAACCGTTAAGGGTCCAACTTCATCTGCTTCCACACCCTTAATAACAGGATGAATGATGAGTATGCTTACAAGGAGGGGTTTTAACCAGATCATGCTGTCCTTACGATCAATTTTCACTATATTGAATATTGTGAAAAATAACTTAAGATAGGCAACGCGTATTTTCGAAAATATCTTAGACTTTATCAGGGAATATCACTTACGCTAAAATTGATCGACCAAACTAATCAGATCTCCAGGGCACTCAAAACGCTACTGTTGCACCCAGGTAAGTCATTGAATGATGAGCTTATAGAAGCAGAAACTCAATGCCGTCGTTAAACAACGACATCCAAAATAGATAGCGCAAAGACCCCTGCCTTAACGGGGATCTAATGCTAAATCCTGCTGGGGCCGGCGCGATAACCGGCGACAACCCCAGCAGGAAACTTCCCTTAATACGGAACTACTTACATTCCGCCAGTGACTTGCAGAAAGTTAGCACCTGTAACAGGAGCCTCGTTGGAAACCGCAAAAGTTGCAGGGATGGTGTTACCGGTGTCACCACACAAAGAAACGCCTCCACCAGCTTGTCCGCCATTTACACCAGAGTTTGAACCCCCAGCACTGTAGCAATACGATCCACCCTCAGTACTAGCCAATTCTGAATCCTGCATGGGAGCAGGAGTCGCTTGTAGTACGGACAGCGCATAGAAGTCACCCGCCATTACAGGAGCAGAAGACATTGCAACCGCTATTAAACCACCTAATAAAGTTACTTTTTTCATAGTATATTGATCTCCATTAACATTATGGGAGAAATTATGAACCCCTTAACTAGAAGAATTCCTCTTAAGGAGAAAGCCCGCCGTCTCCCCCAAACCGGCAGGGCCACTATAGGTAATAGAAGTGCTTCCCGAAACCCCCTGTTCTTGGGGGGGGGTAACATCTCCCCCCTATGAACAGGGGGTTGCAAAACAGTTGCACCAAAAGATTCATCAGCAACAAGTAACCTCCAGCCAATTAAATTGAACTTAGCTCAAGCTGGCTGAACTTTTATCTAAACCCACACTCTTACCTATGGCCGAGGTCAATAAGAATATCCATGGAAGCCTTCCCTAGAGATATCACCAGTTAGTCTTTCAACCTAGAAACTTCAGTTAAGTTAAGAAAAACAACTGACTGTATCCATGTTCAAACGGTAACGCCCTCCGTCAGTTCATGGGGCCTTACGCAAACACCTAGCGCACATTGGACAAACATAAAAACTCTTGTCGCCAACAAGGTGGCTCCTCGCTTTTTTTACCCCGCACGCATAAGGGAATAAGGGAATAAAGATATGGATATGGATATGAAAGGGCTTCGAAGAATTAAGCATATTTGTTACGAACTAGAAGTCGAAGGACGTGCGCTGATACCTATTTTATTACCTGAAATCAGAAAAATCATACCCGCCTGTTCCAGTACCTTTCTGTGGCTTGATAACGCCTATAATTTTATAAATATCTATGATGAATCCCCTTATTTTTTATCAGTGATTAATAAGTACATCAATCACTACTTGGATAGCGGTGATCTTAAAGCCCAACGAAGTCTCAGCAGATGGCTAAGGGAAACAAAACCCCCTGTAACCATCGCAACCACCGAACAGCTAGCTTATAAACAGTTCTATCATTCAGATTATTACCAAGAAATTTTGAAACCACAGGGTTACCATCACTCACTGTATTCTGGTCTCAAACGTAACTCAGATCCCGTCGGTATCATAAGTCTTCATCGTAATTCACATGATCGCCTTTTTTCTCAAGATGATAAAAGAAATTTAAGAGAATTGAGCTACTTGGTAAATCAAGCGCTTAAAAATACGGAACGCAGTAGCAAAGTATTGCCAAGTAAATCAGAAACAGGTCTACTGATACTGGACGAGTTATGCTTACCCCGGCATATTAGCCCTCGAGCTCAACAACTCCTGTTCCTAGCGATCTATCCTGAGGTCAAAAAGGGGCGACTGTCTTTGGTGGACGGTGAATTAGCGATTCCAAATGAGATAGAAGTGTTAGTGAACAAACTACGCGAAGAGCCTATTAGTGATCAGTCACTCTCCCACTATTCGCCCACATGGACAGTAAAAAACTCATGGGGAAGTTTTTGCTTCCGAGCGAATTGGTTTCAAAGGGCAACAGATGACAGCGAAAGGCTAATCGCCATTACAGCACAATACCTTGAACCCTCCCTCTATCAAGTTATGTCTTTATGTGATTGCTTAAACTTTACGTGGCGCCAAACTGAAATTGTCACAGGGCTGCTCAAGGGGTTAACTCACAGTGGAATAGGCGATAAATTAAATATAAGTGTTCATACCGTAACAGACCATGTTAAGACTATTTTTAAAAAACTTGAAATCCACAATAGAGGTCAGCTGCTCTCCAGTTTATTGTCAACCCACGTCATGATCGCCGCCCCGAATGGCACTTCCTTAAGCACAAGCCTATGAAATCTATTTAAAAAAGCAAGCCCAACTTACCAAAAGGTGGTGGATGAGGCATTGATACGATGCCCTAAGCCAACGCCAAAATCAGCCTTAAAAAATCTTTATCGTGATCGTTAGCATGCAGCGTTAGATCTGCGCAATATTAAGACCACGCCGGGAGACATAGGGTTGGTTATTGTAACAAAAGACAAACTACCGTTTAATCAACCATCCTGCCTCTCTAGTCAATCATAGTCTGAGTCCTTCCACTGCCTCAGCACGGTAAAAACCTCTGCCGCTGACTGCAGACACCGGCCGGCCTTGCGTTCCGCAGCCGAGACCACGGTAGGCACATCAAGCCTTAAAAATGGATTTGTTTTTAGCTCTATTTCGAGTGTCGAGGGGATTGTAGGCTCGCCTTGATCTGTCCTAGCCATTTCTTCTTTATCCCGAATGAGCAAATCATGGTTTTCAGGCTCAATCCATTTTGCGAAACCAAGGTTATCGACCGTGTATTCATGCGCACAATAAAGAAGGGTTTCGCTAGGAAGGCTCGCGATACGCTGTAAGGATGCGGCAAGTTGCTCAAAAGTCCCGTCGAAGATGCGGCCACATCCTGCCGCAAAGACTGTATCGCCACAAAATAATGCGCCGCCGCCATAGTAGGCGATATGCCCTGCAGTATGGCCTGGTACATCCATCACCCTAAAGCTGGTATCGAGTCCTGGGGGAGTAAATTCATCTCCCTCCCTCTGCTGCTGAGTCATGCTAGGAATATGTTCATTCGCCGGGCCATAGACAGGAATATCCCCATAGACCTCAAGTAACCTACGAATACCGCCTACATGGTCACTGTGCCGATGAGTAATCAGTATTGCGGTCAGTTTAAGATGCTGTTCATCCAGCTCGTTTAGCACGGGGCCCGCCTCTCCAGGATCGACCACCACGGCCAAACCAGGCTGACCACTTCTCAATTTCCAGATATAGTTATCTGCGAAGGCCCTTATTGGTGAAACCGACAACATCAGCGAGTCCTCATATATGGAATACTTTTAAATAATGAAGTCTCCCATAATACGCTTCCCAGCGTTACTCATACTGACTCCTCTGATTATCCTGATTATGCCACCGCTCACGGCAAAGGAACCCGCTCGGCCTTCAATTATTATTGAAGGCATTGAAGCAACCGAGTCTGACGAGGAGTCAATAGAAGAAAATATACGTTCATCAACGGACCTCTCAGGGTATGAATGTGATCTTCCTCGCTGGCGACTCACGCGGCTGGGGGAAATAACCCAGAAGAATACGGAACAGGTACTTCGGGCCCGCGGTTACTATCGACCCAAAATCAAACTTACGATTGAGCAAAAACAAGGCTGCTGGAACCTCAAGCTAGCGATTAAACTCGATAAACCAGTGGTTATCCGAAAATTGGATCTTTCGATCAGCGGTGAATTATCCGACATTAAAGCCTACCGAAAGTATAAAGAAAACTTACCCTTAAAAAAGGGCCAAAGCCTAAACCATGCTAACTATGAAAAGATTAAAACAGAGATTGAAACCCTGGCTAGCCAATACGGCTTTTTTGAAGGTCAGTTCACCCAGCATCAATTAATCGTAGAGCCTTCAAGAAACGCTGCCGACATCGAGTTAGCGTTTGACTCAGGTCCCCGCTATCACATCGGGAAACTCACTCTTGAACAGCGTCAATTCAGTGATGAACTCATTCAAAAGTACCTGAAAATTAACGAAGGTAAACCCTATAACAGCCAGGACCTGACGCATCAACAACAAGTCTTAAACGACAGTGGCTATTTTTCCAGCGTTGAAATCACTGCATGGCGAGAACCGAATGACGAACACACCGTTCCAATTAACATCCTGTTGCAGGAACGTAAAAGAGATGCCTATCGGATTGGTGTGGGTGCCTCCACCAATGAAGGCCCTCGCACTAGTTTCTCTTATGAAAATCGTTGGGCAAATCGCCATGGGCATCACTATGTCGTGGATACTCGTTGGTCCCCTGTCGTTTCCGAGGCGGCTTTTAACTATAGCATTCCATTGGGTGATTCTGGCGACCATCGGCTCGAGCTTGGCTTTGGATATCAGAGTGAAAAAACCGATACCACAGCGTCTACCGCCTTAAAGAGTGGCGCTAAACTCATAAAAACACTTCCCAATGAGTGGAAAAGAACACTGTCTTTGGAAGTGCTACACGAGCAATTTCAAACCGGTAGTGATGACGATAAAGTCACCTTGCTAATGCCCGGCATTGGCTGGAGTAAGAGCAAAAGAGACAGGCTAAAGCTACCGCGTAAAGGTTGGAGATTGAGTGCAAATGTTAAAACAGCCTTTGATAATATTTTATCAGACATCGATATTGCTCAGCTATCGGGCTCAGCAAAGTTAATACGGCCACTGGGCAAGGGCCGGGTTTTGGTCAATGTCAGCGCAGGACTTACAGAAGTCAGCACGTTTTCCAAGTTACCCGTATCACTGCGTTTTTATGCCGGTGGCGATAACAGCGTTCGTGGGTTTGGCTATAAAACCCTCGGCCCTAAAAACGAAGACGATGAAGTGACTGGCGGTAAACACAAACTGACGGGCAGCTTGGAGTATGAACACCCGATTAGGGAAAACTGGGGCTTAGCCGTATTCGTCGATACAGGTAATGCGTTTAACGATTTTCATGAATATGAGCTACAAACTGGAACGGGGTTAGGCGTACGTTATCACTCACCCATCGGACCTATACGACTCGATGTGGCTCAAGATGCTTCAGGGGAAGCCTCTATTCGACTGCATTTGAGCATGGGGCCTGACCTGTGAGGAATATTTTCAGCGGCCTTTACTGGGTATGGCTCATCAGTTTTTTGACGCTGGTTTGCGTCCTTGCCTTACTCATCGGCACACCACGAGGCAGCTCCTTCTTGATACAAAAAGGCACGGAAATTAGCGGACAGAAAATCGCCATCAGCGACCTTAATGGAACGATTCTTAGCGGACTAAAAGCAAGCAATATCGTTTTTACAAACGAGAACTTACAACTACAGCTCCAAAATGTGGAATTCGAGCCATCGTATAGCGCTCTACTAAAAAAAGAATTGCGTATAAAAAAATTAAAGGCAGAGGTCATTGATGTAAACCTTCCTGACAACAAGGAAACCACTGAGAATAAACCTGAAGCAATAAAACCCCCTGAATTTTCATCGCCTATTAACATTGATATTGACTCATTAGAAATAGGAACTTTAACCATCCAGGCCAGCGATAATCCAATAGAGTATAGAAATATTCAGCTTTCTGGATCACTGCATCAATCCAATCTGAAAGTCACGCACCTACACGGTGAGTTTCAAACGTATCGCCTAGATGCTAGTGGAGATTTTTCCTTTGCCAAGCCCTTCCCCCTCGTCATACAGTCAAATCTCACCGAGAATAATCATTCAACCGTACATGCCAAATTGGAAGGAACAACAGAGGACTACCAACTCATCGCCGCTGCCAACATAAACAACCCCTCTGCTCCACCGTTTACCGCACAACTGCTAAGCAATGGGAACCTCAGTCACTTGAATGTAGATAAGCTCACTACACGAATATTAGACAACACCCTGACAGCCACGGGGAAAATAGACTGGGAAAATAATCTGCACATAAACACAGAATTTTCTGCCCAAGACTTTAACCCACAAACCATTGTTGCCGGCTTACCAGGAAAGATATTACTGACAGGGAAAGCATCCCTAGTTGATCAAACTCTAGACACACAGATCAATGCAATCGGTGAGCTACGAGGTGCGCCGCTAAAACTTAAAACGGAGCTATCACTGCATGATAACGTCGCTGATATTCATTCGGCTAAAATCTCTCTGGGTAGCAATACGGCAACCCTAAAAGGTCACCTATCCCCAAATCACGCTGAAGATATTATTTATCATCTTGATGCATCTGATTTAAGCTCACTCTACCCTGATCTTAGTGGGAAAGTATTCGCCAGTGGGAATTTAAAGGGCACATGGAAGCAGCTTAGAATCAAGTCTAAATTAGAAGGTGAGCTCATATCCTATCGAAATTACCACATCAAAGCGCTCGAATTAAATCTACTGCCTTCTGCTAAATCAGGTGAATATACATTGGATTTTCAGGCACAAAATATCTCATCTGGAGAACAGTCCATTGAGCTATTTTCAATTCATGGAAAGGGCAATCAACGTAAGCATAAATTTCATTTTGATCTCCAAGGAGGGCCTTTGGAGACGGCTCTCAGCGCAAACATTAATGGCGATCTAAAGACCGAAAAAGGGACTTGGAAGGGAGGTCTCACCGATTTTCATATTTCAGCAGAAGACCTGCCAGACTACCATCAGGAACAATCTACGCGTATTTCGTTGTCAACATCACGGCAAAATATTTCTGAACTTTGCCTGCAAGGTCCAATTGAAAAACTTTGCCTGGATGGTGAAATTAATCTAGCCAATAAATCATTCATTAACGCAAACCTAAAACAGCTACCACTTAAACGGCTAGCACCTTGGATACCTTTCAGTAAGGAGTTACCAGAGCAACTATCGAGTGAACTTAAAATCACGGGCAACAAGAAGATTTGGCAAGTAGATACACGGAGCGAACTCGACTCAAACAATCGAATGGATGCCATCCTCTCTTTAAATACAGACCAAAACACGGTAGAGGGCGATATTACCGCTAGATTCAATAAGCTACAATGGATTAACCTTTTTACCGAGAAGCTCCATCAGCCTAGCGGGCAATTAAAGGCGGACCTCAAGCTCGCTGGGCATGTTGCAAACCCCGATGTTTTAGGAACGATTAAGCTGACAGATGCAGCCGCACACATACCCGCAACCGGCACAGAAATTGGCGACGTCAATCTGCTAATCGACCTTCAATCTAACCAATCTGCAATACTGTCAGGAAAATTCAAATCTGGAAAGGGTGCCGCCACCCTTAAAGGACAAGTCCATTGGCCACAACGCCCCCATTGGAATGCTGATTTACAGATAGACGGATACAACCTGCAGGCAGCCAACCTACCTATTGCACGCGTTAATATTTCGCCAAGCCTCCGACTAAAAGCAAGCGAGAAAGAAATTAATCTCAAAGGCACTGTTTCAGTCCCGAATGCGGATATCAGAATTAAAGACTTACCTGCTAACACCATTAAAGCCAGCCCCGACGAGAAAATAATTGGCGAATCTATTGTTCAGCCACAACAAGCCGCCCCCCATTCAGCGCTGGCTTTAAATACAGCCATCGATATCCGATTAGGTTCCGAGATCAACTTTGAGGGTTTTGGATTGAATACCGATATTGAAGGTGGACTCAAACTGCGTAACCGGCCGGGTAAACCGCTTAATGCTGATGGCACATTAACGATGGTTGGAGGTAAGTACACTGCCTATGGTAGAGAGCTAACCGTCGAGCACGGCGCCTTTTATTTCAATGGCCCACTGGATGCGCCACGCATGAACCTTCGCGTCATTAACCCTATTGACACCGTTAAGGTGGGGCTAGCAATTACCGGCTCTCCCCGACAACCTGAAAGTCGGTTGTTCTCCACGCCCCCAATGTCTGAAACAGAAGCGTTATCCTATCTTCTAACCGGCAAACCCCTCAATGCCACTGGAGATAGCGAATCCGGCATGCTAGTGAACGCCGCTGCAAAGCTAGGTATGAAAAAGAGCGCCCATCGAATCAATGAGATTCGCGCCAAAGCAGGTTTCGATACCTTGCAGCTAGAAGCAGGTGACGATCTAACCGAAAGTGAACTCGTAATAGGAAAGTACCTTTCCGCACGACTCTATCTCGAATACGTCACCAAGCTTTTCGCTAGCACTGAAGTTTTCGCTTTACGCTACGAATTTTCCAACAAACTTCATCTCGAAGCTGAATCTGGCGCTGAATCCCAAGCACTGGATCTGATCTATCAGTTCGAAAGATAAAAGGCTTTAATCTTACGGGTATTTGGGCTATGTTGGCTGCTAAGTATGGGCTGATTCGCTCCTTAGAGCCGCTCATCACATCGACCTTCAAGGCCTCTTTTAGGGGATAGCGACGAATGAAAAAAATCCTCCCCATCATTGCGTTACTCCTGCCAAACGCAGTGAATGCCATTCAGATCACTGATTATCTAGACCCTGAAAGCAGCTATGAAGAGGCCTTTATTCTCGGGCAATTTAATGCTAAGTCTGGCAACCAAGCCCAAAGCAGCTATGACCTGGCGCTGAAAGCAGACTACGAAAAGAACTACAGCTCCCTACCCCGAAATTGGCGCTTCCTAGCAGACGGTAGCACCGATATTTCCCGTGGCTCTAACCCCGCCGACGAAAAACAAGAGCGAACCTTCGCTAACGCGCATGCGAATATAGACACTTATTTTCTAGATGATCGTCCATTGTTCTGGTTCGGATCGGGAGATCTCGGATACCAAGACGATGCCGATGATGCATTAATAAAGTTCGGAATTGGCATCGGTTACGGACGCGTGATCAACGCAACACCACTCGCACGACTCCTACGAGTTGAGGATGAACTGCGTGAGCATGGCGTCGTACTTGGAAGAATTTCAGACCCAACCTACCTAGACCTTGCAAAAATTATTGCCCGTGAAGATGAATTCCGCAGTCGCTATGGCGTAGATGAATACAAATCTTACTGGTTCGAAACGGTAGAGGAACAGCTACAGGCTGCAGGCGTTTTAAAAACGGGTCAACTAGGGGCGCTGGGAGCGCTACAAATGAACCGCGTTTTATCCGATGAAGTCATTAAAATTCGCAAACATGGCTGGTCCCTACGAGCAGGACTAGGACTCATTGCGCAAGACTTTCAAGGCAACCATGGTGACCCCTCAATCGACCTAGTATGGGAGTATGCGAAACCTCAAGGTTTCAAGGGGCAGTTTATCAACACCTTAAGCTACTCTAAAATAATTGCTAACGGATCCGGAATAATACTGAAAAACAGCATGAGCTATACGTGGGAGATCTCGGACTTAATCGACTGGGAAAACCGCTGGAACATAACAATCGATAAAACAGATAACAATAATAAAGACACCACGACCAATCAATTAAGCAGTTCATTCAATTACTACATCACCAATCGAATTAGCGCAGATGCAACAATTTCAGCAATCAACACAGAAGACAATATTAGCAACAATGATAATGACGAAACGGATATCATAACCTTCATGGGGCTCAGGTATCGCCTGAAATAAGGGCTCGCTATCGATACAATTATCTTAATACATTTTCGATATTAATCTAACGGATTAAGCGTCCGTGCTTACGCCCCTCGCCTACCTCCCTACAGGCAGGCCCCGACCATTCGGGTTATTACAAAAAAAGCGGCACTCTGATTGCGCGTTTCTTATATTAATCGTTGCGTATGTTTTCGCACGGTTTACGGGTGAAAGCACTATATTCTAGTTACAAAGTATACTTTCTACAGCGAAAACTTTCGCAATGATTAATATAGAGCAACCGTAACTGCTCTCATACTGCGTTAACAGACCTAGAAGAATTTAGAGGATTTAAAGGGTGCCTTTTTAGTTTCATACTTCTTTTTTCGACGATTGTCCAAGAAAGAATAGCCAATATAATGGTAGCTATGATCGCAAGAAAAACATGTTCAAAATGGGAAGTATACCCATAGTATATTAATACATTAACCACTGGCATATGATAAATATACACACCATACGAAATATCATTCCCACCCATAAGACGCCTACTCAGCGAAGGATAAGAATAGGCAAGTGAAAAGACTAGCATGGCAAGCATAAAATACAGTAGCGGAACACTCTCATTACCTATCTTCCAACCAAAATACTCAACCGAAAAATAGGTGATCAGCAGATACAACGGAAGAACAAACAGCACCTTACCTGACAGTAGGCGATGAAAAAATAAAAAGTTCTTTTGGAAGAATACTCCGATTAAAAACATATAAATCCACGGAACAAACGTAACCCCTAGCAAATCAAACAAGACATTACCTTCATAGTCCTCTATTAAGCCATATCGAATGAGGTGAAATATCATAAAAAATAGAATGACGAACAATAATTTTATGTTGCTGTCATCCTGCTTATTTAAGTTAAAAATCCAGTATAAAACCGGAATCATAATATAGAATTGGAGTTCAACGCTTATCGTCCAGAGGCTAGAATTAAGCACACCCATCCCATAATCTCGCATAAACTCTGGATTATAGAACTGTACAAAGCTAACTTGACCTGCAACCCAGGTCAGCATACTGCCAAAGCTAACGCTTTTGCTCGACAGATACCCGGTTAAATAGACACTCAAAATCGAAATAAACGTACAGGCAAATAATGCAGGGAATATTCGTAGAACCCTATTTTGCGTATAGTCTATTAGCGAAGAATTATTCTCATAGGATTTACTGATAAGAAAACCGCTGACGAAAAAGAAAATAGGTACGCCAGGGAAAAAATACAACAGCTTAAAAGCTATCGAGCTTTTATCGACCTCCAAATAAAGCGTCGAATGGTGGATAACGACTTGCAGTGCCGCAATCAACCTAATGATATTAAAGTTATTTGACCTGAATATTTCTTTCATTCTAACAACATATTAGATATTGGTGAGTACGGTAATCAGCACGCTGAATGACATGCATACAAAAAGACAGGTGCGCGTTTCTGTCATCCAATTGGTGATTAGCGATGTTCTGATCTACTTGATGCGTCAAAAGCTTGCTCACAATTCTAGTAAAGCTATCCAAATCAAGCCTATGGACGAAAATACCAAGGGACCAATTTGAACAGCAAGCTCTGCAGCCATTAGAAAAGGAATGCCCTTTCACGCGGCTACCCTAGATTTAGTATACCTCTCGTGCTTAAGAAGACCTCGTTTAGAGTGCGCAGGTTTTTGTGAAGAGCTAGGCGCAAAGACACAGTAATAGCAAGCTATTGCAAGGCTTTGCAACAACGCTATTCGCAACAAGATGCGTGCTATAGATGGGGTATTCTTGAGCACGAGAGGTATATAATATCAAATGTTATAGGAACTACCCTACACTCCAAGCTCTTGGCCTTCTCATCCCTGCAACTTGGCAACCTTGCTGCATATAGCCGTGGGGAAATAGCCCAAATAGATATTTTTTTGCTTCTTTCTTTGGAATCCCACGCTCTTCGGTTAGGTATTTGGTAACATCTCGGACATCAGGGATGATTTGATGCTCATCAAAAAAAGACCGCATGAATCCAATAATCGTGAAATGCTCGTCGGTTAGCTCAAAATCATTCCATTCAGAAGCCATCAGTTTCGCAAGGTCTTCATTCCAATCATCAGGGTTCATTAAATAGCCATCGGGATTACGTTCGACGGATATATCTACCGGGTTTCTCATGCTCATTTTTTGTTCTCCAAGCGTACAATTGTCGGTATTAAAAAAAGGTATGTTTATTAATTATACGGAATTTGTAGTTTTATTACTCTCTTAAAATTGGGCTTACTCCTGATCCTCCGCTCCCTTATCCGGGATCTCAAACGGGTTCACTTCGCGGAACATACCAACCGCCATTGCGACGGAAAGCAAGATAATCGAGTTAACAAAGACCGGAATTACAATATAGGCATACCCTAGCGCATGCACATTGACTCCACCCACCACTGCGGTAATCGCCGTTGCGCCACCAGGAGGATGCATGCAGCGAAATATATGCATAAATAACATCGCAAAAAAAATGGAGAATGATGATGCAAGCAACTCATTGGGAATAAAAATAAAACAAGAAACCCCAACGAAAGCAGAGATTACGTGGCCACCCACCAAATTCCAGGGTTGTGAAACAGGGCTGTGTGGAAGTGCGAATATAAGTATTGCGGAGGCTCCGGTCGACGCCAAAATCAGAGGCATTTCCTCGGCTATTAGAATCATATCACTGAAGAACGATGCAAGCAGCGTGGCAATAAAAGCGCCCACGAGAGAGACAATGAATTCTTTCTCATTCAAAACCCGCTTCAAGCTCGCAATTCTTCTCAGCATGGCCGTACCATACCACTTCACTTCAATAGGCGAAACTTAGCTTAAATAGGCTGAATTTATTCGCTAAACCACCACTTCTCGTTGTGCTCCTAAGGAATGAGAATTTAATAACCTCCGGAAATCATCTAAACAAAGACATTTTCGTCGGAAAATCCGATCTTTATTCCCTCAATATCGGCTTTCTCAAGGAGTGATTGTATATAAGCCTGAATGGAAAGCTGTGATGCCTTTTGCGTAAGATA
>JAUZSW010334415.1:0-25388 GCA_034780735.1 Hyalogyrina grasslei
AAGAGGTTCGTGACTAGGAAGTCACTCCTACATTAAAAGAGGTTCGTGACTAGGAAGTCACTCCTACATTGAAAGAGGTTCGTGACTAGGAAGTCACTCCTACATTAAAAGAGGTTCGTGACTAGGAAGTCACTCCTACATTGAAAGAGGTTCGTGACTAGGAAGTCACTCCTACATTAAAAGAGGTTCGTGACTAGGAAGTCACTCCTACATTGAAAGAGTTCGTGACTAGGAAGTCACTCCTACATTTTCAGGAGTTCTTATAAGAGCCATTGCGCTTATATATTATTGATTACCTTACAAGCGAGCATTGCAGCGCGTTCTCCAGTGGCGAAGGCTAAGCCAGTTACCCGAATTGCGGCTTGAGCCTCATGAGTTGCCGATATGCCTTTACCAGCAGCAAACAAATTAGTATAGGTGACAGAGCTTAAACAGCCATCAGGAATATTATAACAATCATTAATAGGTGGATAAATAAGTTGTTGCCCTTTGCGCACCGCCCATAATTCAATGGGCCAACTACCACATAACATTGCATCAGACTGTTTTTTACCCGTCATAATATCAGTCGCAGTCAAACAGTTCACCCCATCAATTACTGGTGCATCGCGGCGACAGATTTCATCGCCACACCAACTCACTTGAGCAGATTTAAATTCAGACAGATGTTCACCTAAAAATTCAACCATTGAATAGATTTCAGATTTGGCTTCAATTGCGGAATTAAATGCTGGCAGGGGAAAATTAAACCACCCATTAATGTTATGATTATCCCCTTGACGTAAAACAAGAAAGCGCCAATAATGTGGACAGCGATGTTGTTTGACTAATTTGGATAATTCATAGGCAGTCTTCAATGATAACAGTTCACTATATTGGCAATTCGTCAAAATAAACGGCAACGCTGCTAAAATATCTACATCATGAGCTGTTATCGCCTCAAGCGGTTTTTGCCTTTCAATTATAGCTGCACCACTACCTGAACAGTCAATCACCGTTTTAGGTATAATCGTCAAATTCTGACCGTGCGCCAGCGTTGCACTGACTTCAGTTATTTTGTTAGCAGCATGAATAACTGAATTTAATGTAGTATGCGGTAAATAGGTCAAATATGCTGATTGTTCAGCGATAAGTTCTGATAAAACTGTAACCATCAATTCACTGCAACATGGAGCAGTATAAAGTCGCCCTTCACGCTGTGGCATAAATGATTTATCATGTTCATTAACTTTACTCAACCAACATTCAATAAACCTACTCGATAGTATTTGGGGATTTTTATTATCAGAATTATTCAAATAAATACCACAAACGGTATTAAGTTTAGCCGCCGAATAAGTTCCACCAAGGATTGCAGCTTGATCAATCAATAGCGTTGAACAGCCATTTTCAGCTGCCGTAATAGCAGCAGCACAACCAGCAGTCCCTGCCCCAACAACTAAAACATCATAATTGATATTTTTTTTTATTTCCATAAATCTCTTCTTGAACCAAATAACTAATATCTGAACAAAAGCTTAGCTTATACCGTCAAAAAAGGCATCAATTTCATCAGCAGCCATCCCGCTCTGCTTAAGCTTCAAACGAATTTGATTATCTCGTTCTGCACGCCCTTGCGCTATCCCCTTTGTGAGACCTCTATTTTCAGCCGTAATCATCTGAGCTATTTTGTCCCCCTCTTTACCGCTCCAATAATCATAAACATGGAGCTCTTCCTTACTCCATTTCATCTGATTAGCGGTATCAAAAGCCTCTAAAATCTCTGGTTCAGTAATCGTAGCAGGAATAATATCAATATTTTCAGCATTCTTAATAAAGAATATCCACTTATCAATAATATTAGCCAATTCATCTGCCTGTTTGTTATATTTTTTTAGTTCGATAAAGTTAAACTCAAAATCTTTCAAATCCTGCCGTTCAGTCTGCTGATTAATAAGAATATGTCGAGTAATATATGAGTCACCATCAAACATGTTAAAATTAAGAATGCCAATAAAATAGACTGGTTTCAAGGCGTTATAGGCTTCAGTTTTTTTGATCTGCCCAACATAACTTTTAGCCAAATAATAGAGGGCTCGTTTGCCAAAAAGTTCATTACCCTCAACCTGCATTTCAACAATAAACTCCCGTCCGTTGCTATCTACAGCTTTCACATCCAATGCGGTCTCTTTCAAATCCTGAATACGTGGCACTTGATATGGAGAGGCAATCGTCAAACTAACGATAGGACTGGCTAGTTCAAGCACGGCATTTAGAAAACTGATAAGAATTTCAGTTTTGCCTGCATCGCCAAAAATTTTTTTAAATGCAATATCACTTTTAGGGTCAACAAATATCATAATTTTACCTAGTTTATATATAACTATATTATCTAAATATACTATAGTGAAAATAGTTCAAAAATCAACCTACAACAGCTCTTTTAAATTAGACAATAACGTTTCTGCTTCACTGCGGCTCAATACCCCATTGCGATATGAAATGGTTATAGTCAGTTGTTCTTTGTAGACAGTCATAAAAACCCCTAAGCCTGGCGCTGGCGGCATTAATGGTAGGTGCAATAAACGTTTAACTGGCTTACCCATAAATGTTGATGATTTAAAGCTTGATTCTGGGATAAAGGCATAAGAACAACTGCCAGCCGTTCCGGCAAAGATCCCAGCCGACATTCTGGAAAAAATAGGGAGTGGCATGATTCTAGTTAGTAGATTTGCCTTGCGAATATCCTGCATAAAACCACTTCGGGAAAAGTTGATAAACTGCCGTTTAAACTCCTCCGCTAATGTTTTAAAATCCATAGTTTCAGCAATCGAGCTAACAAACGGCGCCAAGCTCCATTGATTAAAAAATAGTGTTTCATTACCAGTCCGACTATCACGTAGATCAACCGTCATCGGCAACATAATTTTTTCACTACCGTTATAACCACGGGTTCTGCATAGTTGTCCCAATACCGAACAGACTGTAGCCGCCAGATATGGCGTATTCATATATGGACCAAGGGTTTGTTCTGCACGTCGAAATATTTCCCGACTCGCATCAATAGAAAAACTTAAAAGTTTAAAGCTGTTTGTTGCAGTTGCATAGCTATTGTCACCAGTAAAAGTAACTGGAACGCCAGACTGTTTCAAATCCCGTAACCATTGATTAACCTTTTTCCCTGAATCAAACTTTGGGGCCCAATTAGTTAGTTGTGGCGATAAACAGTCAGGTTCTAAACATTCAACGAGCCCGGCTGTTTGCCAAGCACTATTAATTTTATGTAATAAAATTTCACCACCTCGACCATCAAAGAGGCGATGGTCAAACTTAAATAAGATCAGCGTCTTATCATCAGTAACAATAAAGTTAATAGCAAGATGTTCATGGGGTTTACAAAAAGGTTGATTAATAAAAATTTCACATTGCTCGCTTAAACTGATTTCAGTTGGAGCCACGCAATAACTAAATTCTGGGAGTGCTGCATTTTTGCCAATTTTCCAATAGGGAGCGAGATGCAACCATTGGCGCCTTCTAGCACTATTCAATATTGGCGTCAAAGGCTCTAATGATGTAAGCATTTTTTCTGCATCAGCCTTACTAACTGCGCCTTGCAGCTCCAAGGCGATAAGAAAATTATTACCACAAGCAGGCGTCTTGCGACACTGGTAGTGCAATGCACTATTGACCCAATCCATACCGTTCAGATAATATTTATGAGTAAAAATCATATTGTTGACTATTCAAAGTTTAAAATAATAGTTGGCAATGGCTATTCAGCTAGTTTAATAATCTTTCTAGCCAAAGCAGTTATTGAAGCGAGATCCTCACGTGTTAAACCGCTATCCATCAGTTTAACGCCAAATTGTTGTTCAATAACCAGCATCAATTCAACAAATCCTAGAGAATTAACCCCATTCTCTGTCAGTGATAGTTCAACATTTACCTCATCACTAGAAATACCAGCGACAAGGGCTATTTCATCGCACAACTGTGCAGATAACTTATCTATATTCATATTTTCTCTTTTGATAATTATGCTAAAATTTAATTTGCCAAATAGTTCTATTAAAATGATACATTTATATCGCCACTAATTTGTGTTGGTGGTGGCATCATCAAAGGGCCTAACGCTTCATGCCAATCTTGATCCCAGGAATGCAACATCAATGGCTTACATTCACCCCATGGATTAAAATCAATCAACAGAATATCATTTTCTGATGTAAAATAGATATCCACGACAATATTTTCAGTGGGCAGCAACCAAGCAATTGACTCAATAAACTGTTTTGCCAGCTCCCAGTATTTATCCCGAACACTATCCAAGCGACGAAAATAACGAACCAGCCAATATTGACTCATTGCCTTGAGTTCACGTCCATAGATAAACAGGCGAAATTCGCGAGTTTGATTCATTCGTCTAAATGGGCGCATGCAGACATATTGGACCTCGCCAGCCTGCGCACTCTGCTGTACTTTTTCACTGAGAGCAAGATATTTCAATGCACTACGGGCTGAATGTACCGCACCCCGTTTTTTCTTAAAACGTTCTGTATCGGTCGGGGCAACAAGGTCAACAGAGACAAAGCTATTACCTGGAATAAAATGCATCGGCTGTTTCATGCGCTGAATAACATCTTTCACGCGTGGACCACCGGTAACTCCCTCACCTAGGGCGATAATTTCATCCTCATTCAATTTAACAAACGATGTCATAAAGGCGAATGCTGAAAAATCGGGATACCAAACTGGCATCCGAAAACATTCGTTTTTGCTATTTTTAGTCATAATAAATTTTCCTAGTTGAAAATATTTTTTGTGACAAAATCATATTATTTACCTGTTATCTCCTTGGCGATTGCTTCAGTAACGGCTAAAAACCGCTGGAGATAATTGAATACAACAACGAGATAAATTAAGAATGCGAATAAAAATACTGTTTGAAAATCAAGCGGCAAACGCAATGCGGGGAAAAATGAAGCGATAAAAATAGCCGGAAACGTACAGTAAGTTCCAACAGCAAAGATCTGCTTAAACTTTAATTTTCTAATCATCCCACCGCCAACAAAAGCAAAGATTAATGAATAAATTCCTGTAAACAGTAATGCTTGAAAAAAGATCTGACCAAGGTAAGCGATAAAAACAACTATTGCTGAATAGACTTTAATTGCCGGCTGGGCAATGGCAATACTACTCTGAGAAAAGTTCATATTAAACGGGCCTGCGATATTGCCTTTCGCTTTAATATAGGCGGCTAATTCATTTGCACTTAAAGAGGACATATCAGCAAGCCGAGTTGACAACTCTTCAACGCCCCAATCATCTTTCAACACTGGATAGATCAATGGAATTGCCGAATATTTATCATCAGATAATTTTATCCACATCACCATAATACCTGGGGTCCAAACAACCCCAATATTACTCAAATCTTTTTTTATTGTATCAAGCTTAAATTTATTACCAGGAAAGTAGCGAAAAGAGCAATTGGCAGAATAGAGTATTTTTGCTTTATCTGGTGCGATCGTTGGTCGAAGTCCATCAGAGTCCATCACAAAATCACCGCACTGCTGCTCAATTTTGCGACATAGTACATCAATTGAACGAAAGATCGCAATTGAGCGACTAGCAGTAATAAACATTGCCATCAGAAATGCCAGAAAAAATAGATGCAACACAACTCGAATGGGTGATAGATTCATCAGTTTTGGAAAATCTCTAACACCACGGCAAACTGAAATAAAGATTGCGGCAAAACTCATATTACGGTTTTTTCTAGCCATAATTTATCAACTCCCTAAAACACGCACAAATTTAGTCTTACGCCCTTTTTTCTTCAGACGACTTAACTTCGCTTTAATTGCACCAAATGCCGCTTCATCCATTCGCTCAATAAATAATTTTCCATTCAGGTGATCACATTCATGTTGAATACAACGTGCCAGTAGACCATCACATTCACAAGAAATTTTTTCACCATCGAGAGTTTCAGCGGTAAATGCGACCATTTTAGGGCGCTCAACCTCACCATAAATACCCGGCAAACTCAAACACCCTTCTTCCTTAATCTCAGTTTCATCACTACGCCAAGTGATTACTGGATTGATAATTACCATTGGCATCTTGGGCAACAAGACCGCTTCACCAGGCGACAATAGACGTTGTGCCTCATTCTCTTCCGTTTGTGGCATCGGCAACCCAAATGCGACAATTCTTAAGCTAACTCCAGCTTGCGGTCCAGCCAAACCGATACCATCAAAACGATGCATAACCTCAAGCATCTCTGCAGCAAGTGCTCGAATATCTGCATTAACCGCAGTCACAGGCTCAGCTTTTTTCTTTAATACAGCTGAACCGTAAGTATGTACCCGATGATAAACATCAGATTTCTTTTTTCTGAAAAACATTTTTTATTCCAAAATTATATATAACTTAAATATAACCGGCTTTACCGGAACTAGTAATGTAGGATTTCTAAGCACAAAAGTTTGATCTCCTTTGAGATCAGTTTGTGCGCCAAGATTTCACAAAAGATTAGAGGAAATTAAAATTCCATTTAGATATATAAAATAACCTGCCAAGCAATAAAATCAACCCCATGAGGTGGCAAGTTTAATTGCAGTTCCTACTGCCAGTAACTGAATAATGATATTAAACCATTTCAACGCCAGTTTTATTAACTCCAACCAACAGGGCAGTAGCACATAGTACACACCATTGTACCAAACTATAATCCGGCAAATAATCTAACATATAAAATATCCTAAGTTATATACGCTTGCGATCGGTAGCTTTATAAATTGACATTGTCAGTGCGTAGGTTGAATTCAAATAAGATAATTTGGGTCAGGCATTACTTAGCTAATCTAGTCTTTAAGAGCTGTTTAAGATCTTCAAAATCACCACCATGTTCAGCACTGATTGGAATAATTTCCCACTGCCCATCAAGTTCGAGTTGTAGTAACTCAAGATTTTCTGCACTTTCCGGTAGATCCATTTTATTAGCTAAAACAATCGCAGGACGTGTCGAAAGACCTTTCATGTAAAGCTCTAGTTCATTGCGCAAATTATGAAAATCTTCCCATGGATTACGGCCATCAACTCCAGCCATATCAAGCACATAAGCAAGAATATTGGTCCGTTCGATATGTCGTAAAAATTCATGGCCAAGCCCAATATTTTCATGAGCTCCATCAATTAATCCTGGAATATCTGCAACTGAGACGCGAGTAAAATCATGAAAATCAATAACCCCAACCACTGGGTGAAGAGTCGTAAATGGATAGGGTGCAACTTTAGGTCTAGCATTCGACAGCGCTCTCAGCAGGGTAGACTTACCCGCATTTGGGAAACCAACCAAACCAATATCAGCAATAGTTTTCAATTCAAGAAAGATTTCCAGTTCATCGCCGGGGTAGCCCATTTCACACTCCATCGGTGCCCGATTAGTGCTAGTGGCAAAACGTGGATTGCCCTTGCCGCCTTTACCGCCATAAGCGACAGTAAATTCCATATCCGCTTCATTCATATCAACAATAAGTTCGCCAGTTTCAACATTGGTTATAATTGTTCCAACTGGAATATTAATATAGATGTCATCGCCCTTGCGTCCATGTAATGTTTTACCTTTACCATGCGGCCCAGTGGCAGCTTTAAAATGCCGATTAAAAACTAACGTAACCAAGCTTTGTTCTCCGGTAACCGACCGTAAAATAACATGACCTCCACCACCGCCATCGCCACCGTCAGGACCACCTTTTGGAACAAATTTTTCCCGTCTAAAACTGCAACAGCCATTACCGCCATCGCCGCCTTTAACCATTATTTTTGCTTTATCTACAAACATATTTACCTATTGTAAAGGTTCACAATTGTCAACCACTACGAATTTAATTTATATATAAAAAAACCCGGCAGAACCGGGTTTTCATTATTCATACCTGTAAAACAAGTTATTATGCTGATACAGGGATAATATTGACGCAACGTTTGCCTTTATTAAATTCAACCGTACCGTCTTTAAGTGCAAACAGGGTAAAATCTCTACCACAACCGACATTTTTTCCCGGATGAAATTTTGTTCCACGCTGACGTATAATGATACTTCCTGCTGTAACCAGTTCACCACCGTACGCTTTGACTCCGAGCATCTTCGGATTACTGTCACGCCCGTTCCTACTACTTGATTGACCTTTCTTATGTGCCATGATAGCATCTCCTAAAAAATATTTTTTTATATTATTCAACTGTAAAAATCAGTGTATTCTAAAATTAGAAACATTAATATAGTACAAAGTAGGCAAAAGGCAAACAAAATCAGCAAGTTTATAAAAGTTTTTTTGGGGACTGATGGACTGACGGGACTTGAGAAGTTAGAAGCTAGAAGCTAGGAGTTAGGAGAAAAAGAAAAAAAGCAAGCGGGTATCTTCGGTGGCGTAGCCACCACATTGGGCTCATAAGTCCCATTGGGCTCATGGCTTGATGAGACTGATGGACTGATAGGACTGAGAAGACAAGCTAATGTGCATCAATCAATGCCTGTTTTAATTGTTCAAATGCGGCCTGTTCAGAAAAGGTACCGATTTTTTTACCATATCTAAATAATATTACATTGTCTTTACCACCAGCAATACCAATATCAGCATCCTGAGCTTCGCCAGGTCCATTGACGACACAGCCCATCACTGCAATTTTTTTCATTGTGATACAATGACCGGCAACCTGCAACTCTTCAACCAACTGCTCAACCTTACCGGCAAAATTGATTAAATCAATTTCTGTTCTACCACAAGTAGGGCAAGAGACAATTTCTGGATAGGCTTGACGCACTCCAGCACATTCAAGAATAGTTTGTGCCAATCTAACCTCTTCAACTGGAGATGCCGTCAAACTAACCCGTAAAGTATCGCCAAGCCCATCAAGTAAAAGAGCACCAATTCCGACCGCTGATTTAATCGTCCCACGGTGTAAAGTTCCAGCCTCCGTAACACCAATATGTAGAGGATAATCACTTAATTGAGCAAATTTACGATAAGCCTGCAATGTTGCCGGCACATCAGACGCTTTCAGTGAAACTTTAATCGCTTTGAATCCATATTTCTCCAAAACATTGCACTGTTCCAATGCACTCGCTACCAATGCTTCACTAAGTGCATCGATAGGTAGACAACCACTTGCCAATTTAGATTCCAGCAAACCTTGCGGTAAACTACCAGAATTGGCACCAACTCGAATCGGAATTCCAGCCTCTCCAGCAGCCTCTGCCACCTTAACAATTTTAGCTTCATCACCAATATTGCCAGGATTAAGCCGTAAACCATGAACCCCGGCGGCAATTGCACCAAGAGCAAGTTTATAATCAAAATGAATATCAGCCAATACCGGTATTGGAGATTGATCAATAATTTCTGGCAAAGCGGTAACTGCATTCATATCCGGCACAGCCACTCTAATAATTTGACAACCAGCAGCAAATAGTTCATTAATTTGCTGTAAAGTAGCACCTGCATCACGGGTATCAGTATTGGTCATTGATTGAATTGATACTGGCGCATTACCGCCAATAAGAATATTACCAACTTTTATCTGACGTCGTTGTCTATAGTTCATCAGAGAGTTCTCCAATCTGAAATTTACATCATAAATAATCAGAATCTGTTTATTACTTTTTCAGAGCCTCGACCTTTCCCACTGGCTTGGCAGCCTCTTCTACTGGTTTTATGACCTGCTTCGTGGCTGATATACTCTTTTCTGTTGGCTTAATAGTCTGTTTCACTGATTTTATTGCCTTTGTTGCCGACTTACTAGTTGGCTTTGCCGCCACACCATTAGAAAATTCCCAATTTTCAACCTTTTCGCCTTTTCCTGGTTTAATAGCAACAAATCGCATTACATCATAAAATGTGACATAAACCATCAAGCCAATCAATAGAGTAATAAAAATAATATTCAAAAACTCAATACTCTTTTTATGCAATGGACGGCGAATAATCATTTCAATTCCAGCCACAGTAATATGACCGCCATCAAGTACTGGCAGTGGCAATAGATTAAAAATAGCCAAAGCAAATGAGATTAAAACAATAAAGAATATGCCATGGCGCAACGTTCCACGATAGATCGACAGGTAAATGGTTCTACCCATGCCAATCGGACCACTAAGATTGCTCGGTTTGATGGTACTGCCTTGTTCAGATACTCCGATCTTATTGGCAACACCAAAAGCGATACTACGTAGTGATTTATAGCTCATATCCAAGACACGAACAAATTGCTGAAACGGCGTTGGATAATCCATCGCTGACAGTTGAGTTTTTATGGTATAAAATTCCATTTTTTGAGCTTTCAGTTCAATTTCCAATCTTTTATCACCACGCTTAATGGTAATCGGAAACTTTTCACCAGTTCGCTTAACCTTATCAAGCATTTGCTGAAATGATTTAATATCAGTAAAATTCTGCCCAGCAACCTTTTCAATAATATCTCCAGGTAAGAGGCCTGCTGCCGCGGCAGGATACCCCGCACTAACGCCAAGCACTGTTACCGGTAAAGTTGGATTATAATTAACACCTATCAGATAACTGTTTTTATCTGATTCATCGATTGCGGCATCAACAATCGGCGTTATTTTAAGCTTAATAACTTCATCTTTGCGCCGCACCGTCATGGCAATAGACTGACCATTAGAACGGTTAAGTAACATATAATATGATTCAAAATTATAAATTTTCATCCCATTCATCGTGACCAAAGTATCACCATTTCTAATCCCAGCATTCCATGCTGGCCCATCTGGTTCAGGATAAAATATTATTGGTATCCGTGGCAGAAAAAATGGATAAGCGATTTTTTCACGCTTCAGAGCCCCTGGAGCATTAGGATTTTCTTTAGCAACATAGCGCACATCAAATTCCTTGCCATCACGATCAACTTTAAGATCTACCTTACCGACCGTGAAAATCACATACTGGACAAAATCTTCCCATGTACAGTAAAAACTATGACCATCAATTTCAACGATTTTATCGCCAGCTCTAAGACCAGCAGCAAACTCAGGACTCGTTTTATCAATGGCTTCAACGACAATTGCCCGCATTTTAGGAGTACGCTGTGGCACACCATAGACCCAAATAACACAGCCCAAAGCCAAACCAAAAAGAATATTAAAAAATGGTCCAGCAAAAGCGGTAATCATGCGATCCAGTGGTTTCGCCGGTTTAAGCTCCCTACCATCTTCGGTAACAATTTTTTCTTGGGTTGTATCAATCTGCGGCAGGTCGACATAACCACCAAACGGTAGCCAGCCAATGCGGTAATCAATACCATTAACGGTCTTACTCCAAGCCTTTTTAAAGCCGATCGAAAATGCGACAATATGCATGCCACGCCATTTAGCAGCAAGAAAATGGCCAAGTTCGTGAATAAAGACACAAAACCCGCCAAAGAACAGCATAAAAAGTACTGCCAAAATACTTCTAATAATATTATTTTCCAATAGACTTTCCAAAATTAACTCCGTTGTTGTATAATTACGAATTACAAATTATGATTTAGCGATTAGTGCTTTGAACTGATCAAACAGGTAGGCAGGATCATGTGGTCCCGGGGAGGCTTCAGGGTGGTACTGAACCGCAAACATCGGCGCAGTTTTATGCCTAATACCTTCTGTTGTATTATCATTCAGATTAATATGGGTCATTTCAAGACAATCCGGCAATGAATCTTCTTTAATCGCAAAGTTATGATTCTGTGAAGTAATTTCAACCGCACCGGTTGCGAGATTTTTTACTGGATGATTACAGCCATGATGACCAAATTTGAGTCTGAAGCGTTCAGCGCCACAGGCCATGGCCAGAATCTGATGACCGAGACAAATACCCATGATCGGCACTTTACCAATCAATGCTTTAGCCGCCGCGACAGCATAATCAACCGCTGCCGGATCAGCAGGACCATTGGAAAAGAACACACCATCTGGCTTCATTGCTAAAACTTCAGCCGCTGGAGTTTTTGCAGGAACGACAGTCACATTAAAGCCCTGCAAGCGCAAGCCACGCAGAATATTCCACTTTATGCCAAAATCATAAGCAACAATATTATATTCAATCTCTGGCAATTCATCAGCAATACCCCAACTCAAGGTCAACTTACCATCTGGATCCCACTGATAAGCTTCAGTACAACTAACTTTTACGGCGTAATCTTGATTATCAAGTCCACACCAGGCTTGAGCTTTAGCAATACCTTCAGCTTCACTCATTTCAGTTGCAGAACAATGTAAGTAACCTTTTAAAGTACCACAATCACGGAGCATTGTCGTCAGAAATCGAGTATCGAGTCCAGCAATAGCAGGAACATCAGCCTCTTTTAGAGCATCAGACAAAGATTGTTCAGAACGCCAGTTGCTCGGTTCATTCATATTATGAATAATAAATCCGTTCAAAAACAGTTGTCGTGACTCCATATCAGCAGCACTTATGCCGTAACTACCGATTTCTGGATAGGTCATAGTGACAAACTGCCCAGCATAAGAGGGATCACTGATTATCTCTTGATAACCACTCAACCCAGTATTAAAAACTACTTCGCCTTCACTATCAACTTCAGCTCCAACCGAATATCCTCGCAATACCGTACCATTTTCAAGTGCCAGAAAAGCCCGCTTTTCCCGCTGTTCCTTCCAATTGTATAATTTACTCATATTATTTTCCAAAGTTAAATCCCTAATTATAGGGAAATTCATAATTCATAATTCATAATTCGTAATTTAATAGGCTCGTGCACTATTACCTTCATAGTAGTTGATGAAGGATTGATTGACAACCCGAACACCACCTGGAGTCGGATAATCTCCAGTAAAATACCAATCTCCTGAGTGGTCAGGGCAAGATTCATGTAACCGTTCAACCGTTTGATAAATAAAGCTGACCTCTGCATTAAGCCCTTTTGGCGTCAACAGTTCCATGATTTTATCTGAAACCTGCTCATAACTAAAAGGTGCATAAATGCGCTTAATAACATTCTCTTTCTTGCTATCCGGCAGCTTCATTTGAGCTTTTGCCGCCAAATAGACATCTTCAATAATCTGTGATTGGCCCGTATCTTTCAAAAGTTCAATTGCAGCATCAAAGGCAATAAAACGCCCCATTCTTGCCATATCGATCCCATAACAATCTGGATAACGAATCTGTGGGGCAGAAGATACAACAATAATTTTTTTAGGTTTAGTACGGTCGAGAATCTTCAAAATACTCTCACGCATCGTCGTTCCACGAACAATGGAATCATCAATAACGACTAAGTTATCGCCAGCTCGTACCGCACCATAGGTAATATCGTAAACATGCGCAGCAAGTTCATTACGTTGCGAGTCGTCTGAGATAAATGTTCTAAGTTTCGCATCTTTGATTGCGACTTTTTCAGTTCGTGGTCTAAATTTTAATATTTTATCAAGATTATCTGGTGTAACATCACAGCCCAGCGCTAATATTTTTTTGTGTTGCTGTTCAACACAATAGTCTTCCAAAGCATCAACCATGCCCAAATAACAGGTCTCTGCGGTATTAGGAATATATGAAAACACGGTATTTTCCAAATCATAATCGATCTCTTCCAATACTGCTGGAACCAGTTTAGCGCCCAGCATCTTGCGTTCAAGATAGATGTCACGATCTGACCCACGAGAAAAATAGATCCGTTCAAATGAACATGATTTCTTTTTCAGTGGCTTAATATATTGCTCTTCAGAAACTTTACCATTTTTTCTAATAATCAACGCATTACCTGGGCCAAGCTCTTTAATTGAATCTATCGGAACATTAAATGCGGTCTGAATTGGTGGACGCTCTGAAGTAACGACAACCACCTCGTCGTCCTGATAATAAAATGCGGGACGAATACCAGCAGGATCACGAATCACAAAAGCATCACCATGACCAATCAAGCCAGCAATAACATAACCGCCATCCCATTTCCGGCATGAACGCTTAAGAATTTTAAGAATATCAATTTCTCGGGCAATAGTCGCACTTATTTCGCGGCGATCCGCAATTTTAGTTCTCATATCACGAAATAGCCGGGTATTTTCCTCATCAAGGAAATGACCGATCTTCTCCAACATCGTCACTGAATCTGAATACTCTTTTGGATGCTGACCAAGTTCAACTAAATTATCAAACAGCGTCCCCACATTGGTTAAATTAAAGTTACCAGCAACCATTAAGCTACGCGTCATCCAGTTGTTTTCTCTAATGAAAGGATGACAGGCCTCAATATTATTGCGCCCAAATGTCCCATAACGCAAATGCCCAAGCAACAGTTCACCAAAAAAACGGACATTGGCCTTAACTTTATTTGCATCTAAAGCATCTTCAGGGTGAGCAATTCTAAACTGTTCATACTCCTCGCCTACTTGCGCAAATACATCCTTGATCGGTGTAGAACTAACTGACCGTTCCAGTGAAAGATAATGATTACCGGGTTCCGTATCAAACTTAACCCCGCCAATACCAGCACCATCTTGACCACGGTTATGCTGTTTTTCCATCAATAGACACAGTTTACTTATACCATAACTTAAACTGCCATATTTTTTCTGATAATACTCTAACGGTTTTAACAGCCTAATCATGGCTATTCCGCATTCATGTTTGATTGCTTCACTCATAGTTTAAATTTACTATTTTATAATTTATCTAAAGTTAATTCAACGATTTTATCATTTCACCCATCTCAATTAATATAAAAAATAGTACTTTTATGAGATAGGAAATAATTCAAGCTATAATATCATCTAAAAACTACCATTATTCAACTTTACCTAACACTTTTTTGCTGTTTTATTTTTTCCCCCACAAGAAATAGCTCTGCAATCCTTTTTTATGCTAGCACTCGATTAATACTACGTTATCATAATGAAATAAAAAAAATATTTTAAAACAATAAAACTTGATTTTTTCAAAATAACAATTATATTAGTTATTGCGTGTATCATAACATCAACAATATAGACCATGCACTAAGTATTTAGTTTTATATGATACAATTTCAATATCATATAATCACCATTAATTGAATTATCTATAAATAATAAATAGCAAGAATAAAAAAAGCACTAAAAAATGAGAATATCAAATAATATAGCACTTGTTGGCATTGAGAAAAATAGACCCGTTGCCAATAATCATAACCAGATTCAAGCTAATTCCAACGGATATGTTCAGCAACGTTTGCACAAAACCTATAGAAGTCAAAGCAAGCAACTGAACAACGATTTTGAATTTATCTGTTTAATTTGTGGGCAGCTAATAACAACCTCTAAAGATAATCATGGGAAGCAGGTATACTGCAATAACTGCAAACAGAGCGTAACGGCTCCCAGTTCCATGCTATCCCCAGGTATTGTTATCAATGATTTTATTCTTAAAAAGCAATTTAATCAAGGCGGCGCTGGTGCTGTATATAAAGCTCACCAGATATCATTTAACCGAGAATGTGTCATCAAGGTTCTCCATGGCAAAAACATTGACAATGCCCCACTGCTCCACGAAGCAAGATTGACCGCTAAACTAAAAAATCACAACATTGTGCAATGTTATGCACTAGACAAGTATGATGATTTTTATTATTATGCCATGGAATATGTCCATGGAACTTCGCTTAAAGATCTGCTTAAACAGGAAGGGAAATTAGACTATCATCGTGCACTGAATATTATTACTCAAATCACTACGGCATTAAATTATGCTTGGAAGCAAAGCAAATTGATTCATCATGATATTACCCCAGATAACATCATAATTAATAATCATGATATAGCCAAACTGTGTGATTTGGGATTAGCCACAATAGACAGCAAGCATGGGGATGATTTTTTCTATGGAACTCCAGCATTTACCTCGCCAGAAAATGTCTTAGGTGAAACTGTAAGTTTCCTCGGTGATATGTATAGTTTAGGTACCATTTTTTATCTCATGGTAACTGGAAAACTGCCACATTCAGATAAAGACAACAATGTACTATTAAAAAAACATGTAACCGAAACGCCAAAATCGCCAAAAGAGCACAGTCCTGACCTCCCAGATTCTTTCATTACTGTTATCGCAAAATTATTGAATAAAAAAGCCCATAATCGCTATCCAAGTTATGACGATATGCTTGAAGAGCTCATGACATTGCAAGTTGAATATAATAAACAGGCAGTAGCTAAAATTGATACATTATCCGGTACCCTAGCAAGGGTCCATATGACAAATTCCAACATCAACAATATCACTTTAGAAGCTACTACGCCAGTGATGCCTAAAAAACATTTTTACCAGCAAAGTATCGTTGCAAAAGTTGCAATTGGTTTAATTAGTTTAATAACCATGCTAATGATTATATTCTTCTCTTTTAATTCTTCATCCGAGTTAAAAACAGACAAAATAGTCAAAATGGCTCAAAATAGATAAAAACCATGAATTCAAAAGCTCTCATTAAAACATCCTTGTCTCCAGAAAAAAAAGAACCAATAACGACAAATTCCCAATTCGGCCAAGCTACGAGCGACGATGAGCGAGCTACTACGATTGATTTTCTATGTGAAACCTGCAACCATATTATTACGGCTCAACAACAATACAGAGGTGAATTAGCTAAATGTTGTTATTGCGGAGCTTTTACTACAATTCAACGCACAGAGTTTGACCATAATATTATCATCGATGACTTTGTGATTATTCGACCACTATACTCCAACTCTATCGTAAGTGTCTACAAAGCCTATCAAATTTCACTTGATCGACCATGTACCTTTAAAGCAATACATAATGATAATCAAGAATTTGTATTAAATCTACAAAAAGAGGCGGCTCTAATGTCGCAACTTATCCATAACAATGTCATCCAATGTTATGCAACTGGGCAATACAATAATTACACCTATTACGTTACTGAGTATATTGAAGGTAAAAGTTTAGAAAAATTATTAACTGAACAACCAACTCTTCCCCTCAATCAAGCCCTTAATATTATTATTCAAGCAACTGAAGCCCTCAGTTTTGCCTGGGAAAACAATAAACTGGGCCATTATAATATTACGCCAAAAACAATAATAATTGATAACAACGGTAGTGTAAAACTAAATAGTTTCTATCTTGCTAAAATACTCGACGATAATATTTCCCCACAAACAACCGCAAACAACAAGGATAATATTTCCGATTTTGCCGCGCCTGAACATGAGTTGAATATGCCACTAAACGATCGGAGTGACATCTATAGATTAGGGGTTATTCTTTACCTGATGATCACAGGAAAAATGCCTTATACGGCACTGCAAAGGATTGATTTACTAAAAAAACATCAAGACCATCTGCCAGTTTCACCTAAAACTTATCTCCCAGAACTCCCTAACGATTTCATTAGAGTTATCAGTAGATTAATCGCGTTTTTACCCAAAGATCGTTATGATAATTATCCTCAAATGCTGAAGGAACTAATGAACCTAGAAGCCAAATATAATACTAATACTAAAGAACAGATAGGTAAGTCAACCCAAAAATTGGCAAAAATATATCTAAGAAATCCTGCCACTAATTTGAATATCCCAACAGCAATAAATCTAGATGCAAAATCACAAAAAGAACGCCACAGTAAAAAACATAAATCAAAAATAATCTTAAGTTTAATTATTACCGCAGCCACTATTTTAATTACAATATCATTCTTATATTTTCTCTATTGAGTTCCAATAATCCAATATAAACATCAACATCCTAGCGTAAAAAATAATATCTCCCAAAAAACAACTTATACGCATACAATAAAAAAATAATTTTAAACAATAAAACTTGATTTTTTTTAAATAACCATTATACTAATTAATGCGTATAGGATCTTTCTGATTCGTGAAATAAAAAAATGGTTAATATAACTGGCGATACTGAAGCTAATAAAAATTTTAGTCGCGTTATATTATCTTGTAGTTGTTACTCGCTTTACGATGAAACATAATGGTTCGGAAAAATGAAAAAATCAAGAAAATTTAGCAATAATATTTTTGCAGAAACAGTAAGCATTGCCCCAAAATCACAATTTGGCTTAAGGGCAACCCATGATGTAAAAACAGACCATAATCATAGTGATATTGAATTCCTCTGTATAAACTGTAATAATCGAATTAAAATATCTACAAAAAATTATGGCACCCCAACCCTCTGTCCCAACTGCAATAAACATGTCATTGCGCCACAACAACTATTATCAAAAAATGTTATCATTGACAATGACTTCATCATTAAAAAATTGCTCAATCAAGGAGCTTCCGGGGTAATCTATAAAGCATATCAAAGCTCGCTTAATCGCGAATGTGTATTAAAAATTTTAAGCAATAAAACAACCAATAACTCACCATTATTAAAAGAGGCGCGACTAACAGCAAAACTCACTCACCATAATATCATCCAATGCTATGCTGTTAATAAATATGACGTTTTCTATTACTGTGCAATGGAATATGTTGAAGGATTATCACTTAAAGAACTCCTTAATCGCGAACAAAAACTAGACTACAGCCGTGCATTAAATATCATTACTCAACTTGCTACTGCTCTTAACTATGCCTGGAAACGTTGTCAACTTGTCCATCATGATATAAGTCCAAGTAATATTATGTTAGAGCACGATGATACAGTAAAGCTCTGCGACTTAGGACTAGCACGACTCAACAATGCAGTTGCGACACAAATAGATAATGATTTTTTCTGTGGCACTCCAGAATATAGTAGTCCAGAAAATATCATGGGTGAAAAAGTTAATGCTCAAGGGGACATCTACAGTTTAGGGATAATTTTTTACCTACTAGTAACTGGACATCTACCCTACTCCGACACCGATAGAGTTGCAACGATGAAAAAACACTTAACAACAACTCCGCCAAACCCAAAAACTTATACAGCTAAATTACCCAACAGCTTTGTCAATGTGATCAAAAAAATGATGGCAAAAAAGCTAAAACAACGTTATCAAGATTATGACACTCTGCTTGAGGAGTTAATGCAACTACAATTCGAATGTAGTAAACTAGCCACAACCAAGCTTGATTCATTAACTAGCAAGCTAACTCGTGCTCACTTTACCCGCTCTAGCATTAAAAATACACCTGCAATCATCACCGAACAATATCAAAGCTCAATTAAGCTAAAATCAAAAATTAAACGCCAAATATTTTTTTCAAAAATTGCCATTGCCTTCATCGGCATTATTACTCTATTTCTCATTTTGTTTTATTGTCTAGTCCAAACCGATGAACAGCAACTGCAAGCAGCTCACTTAGCAAACAGCAATGAAATAGCATCAACAAAATAGGCACTGTATTTTATTACACTGAATATAGGTTAAACAATGGAAAATCATCCAACAATGCTTAAAACTGCCGATATTGTGAAAATGGTAAAAAAAAGCAAACAAGCAACTCACCGTGTCTCGGCACATAACCAAAAAAACCATGATGATATTGAGTTTTTATGTATACACTGTAGCCATATTATCGCTGCAAATAAAAATAACAAAGGCGAACTCGCAAAATGTTGTCACTGCGATGCCTACGTTATCATACCTCAAAATGAATTTGTGCCTAATATAATCATTGATGATTTTGTTATTATTAGATTACTTGGGGCTGGAACCACGGGAACCGTTTACCGTGCCTACCAAATATCTCTTGACCGTTCATGCGTATTGAAAGTTTTATATAACAAAACAGATAAGCGTTCGTCTATATTAAAAAAAGAGGCTCAAGTAATGGCGAAACTTATTCATAATAATATTATCCAATGCTATGCGACGGGGAAATATAATGATTTCACCTATTATGCCATGGAATATGTTCGCGGTCAAAACTTAGAAACCTTACTTTACGAACAACCTATCCTACATCATAGTCAAGCACTAAATATCATTATTCAGATTACCGAAGCCCTCAGTTTCGCTTGGGAACATGAAAAGATAGTCCACCATGACATCACTCCACGCAATATCATGATTGCCAAAAATGGGGAAGCCAAAATCAACGACTTCAATCTTTCCCAAATAGCTACCGGCAGTCCTCAAAGTAAAAATAGCGAAGATGATAACAGTATTCATTTTTCTGAGTTCATCTGCCCGGAGTGCATCTTAGGTATAGAGGTAGACCATCGCGGCGATATGTATAGTTTAGGCGTTGTGTTCTATCTAATGGTTACTGGACACATGCCACATTCTGCAAAAGATCGAATTAATTTATTGAAAAAAAATCTCAATGATCTACCAATTCCACCTAAATTATATAACCCAGAGCTACCAAAGGATTTCATTAAAATAATTAGTAAACTATTAGCAAAATTTCCTTGTGATCGTTATGATGATTATGAACAAATGCTTGAAGCATTAATGATTCTTGAAGCCAAATATAATATTAAAAATCAGAAACAAACGACCGTACTAACTAAAAAACTCGCAAGAGCATACTTGAATCATCCAAGTGTTGCAAATGAGATTCCAGCAGAAATAAACTTAGATTTCCAGCTCCCTCAGACCATAAAATTACAAAAAAAACGAGCTAAATTAATCCGAAATATAATCATTTCCGCTACAGCTCTGTTCATTATAATAGCGCTCTTATATTTTTTCTATCCAACTCAATAACCGGCTATTACAATATAAAAACTGAATGCTCTCATCGAGAGCTCTCCCTACTTGTGCCAGCATTCGTAATTGACGCTTCGCTCTGCCGTTTCGCCTCCGTCGTAATTCGTAATTGAGTCACTGATGTGACGGATGCTCTCATCGAGAGCTCTCCCTACTTGTGCCAGCATTCGTAATTGACGCTTCGCTCTGGCGTTTCGCCAGCCTCTACGGCTTCGCCTCCGTCGTAATTCATAATTCGTACTTTGGTCACTGATGTGACGGATGCTCTCATCTAGAGCTCTCCCTACTTGTGCCAGCATTCGTAATTGACGCTTCGCTCTGGCGTTTCGCCAGCCTCTACGGCTTCGCCTCCGTCATAATTCGTAATTCGTAATTCATACTTTGGTCGCTGATGTGACAGAAATAGCTCAAATTACCGATTTATTAAGTTTAACCCATTTACCTGTCTGGCTTGATGCGTAACAACCCAGAACTATTTCTACAGTACTACTAGCCGATGCTCCAGAGACAAATGGCTGACGTTTTTCACGAATTGCTGCAATAAAATCTTTAATCTGTGCTGGATGACCTTCGCCATAATAATCTTTATTTGACGCTATTGTCTTTTCATCTTTGCAGTGCTGTAATTGCAACGCAACTTTATCGTTCAGTTCGTTCGGGGCAAAACGATGATGAATAACCTCATTATTGAGCATTTCGACATAACCATGCGTGCCGCTAATTGCAATCACTTGACGCCATGGTTCGACACTTGATGAAGTTGCAGTGACCGTACCCAACATCCCATTGCGGAATTTCAGAATAATGGCAGCAGCATCTTCAGTCTCTATTGTCGTCTGGTGCGTCATATTTTCACAACTAGCATAAAGCTCGCTGACACCTCCACTGAACCAGTTAATCAGGTCAATAAAATGAATTGCCTGATTAATCAATAGCGAACCACCCTCCTCTGCCCAAGTGCCGCGCCAACCATCTGCATTATAGTAGGCATCAGTTCGCAGAGTTGTGACATTGAGATTAATATTGGTAATCGTACCAAATGAACCATCATCGATCAGACTTTTAATATAACGGTTGGTTTGCTCAAAACGATGCTGAAAAATCCCACCAAAGGCCAGTTCAGGGTGGTTTTGATGCGCTACAGCCATTTCGTCTAAACCTTCATGGCTTACTCCAAGTGACTTTTCACAAAGGACATGTTTACCATGATTCAAAGCTTCGACCACAATTTCGGCATGGCTGCCGTGATCTGTACAGACTGAAACAGCATCAATTTCAGGATCATTCAACATTGCTTGATAATCAGAGTCAACCTGTAAAATATTATAACGTTCCGCGATAGCTGAAGCTTTTTCAGCAACAAGGTCACAGACTCTAGTAACTTCGACATGGTCAAGGTTGATATAGCTTTCAATATGAGATGGAGCGATAACCCCACAACCAATAATACCGCATTTAATCTTTTTCATCCTAAAACTTCCCTGTTTTTTGAGTATAAAATCAATAGCCATTGAATTTAATCGTTAAAACCACGCTTGCAATCTCAGATATAAAAAAACAGGAAATTTTATTTGTAATTCTCATAGAGAATATTTTAGCCATCATATAACCTTACACGGTCGGCGTTCACAGCTTTAGCGTACAAGTGTTACGCTCAAAAAAACACGCTAAAGCTGTGAACTCCAACAAAACTAGCATCAGCACAAGCTTTTCGTGCATGGTCTAGTCAAAAAATGGCAAATTTTGCCATTGGGCTCTTAAAATTACGCAAAAATGATTTTTAACCTTGCCAAATACTATTTTTGGCGTTATTGTCTGAGGATATAAAATAGCTATTAACTGCATATACGCAAATAAAAGAGGTTTACCATGAATGTCAGCCGGGCAAGTATAACTCGTCTATCTCACTACCGTCGAGTCATTTTCAAACTTAAAAGTTTAGGTTTCAAACGAGTATTTTCCGATAATCTTGGCGATGCATTAGGCATATCGTCAGTGCAAGTTCGTAAAGATTTCTCAGAATTTGGCCTAACTGGCAATAAAAAAGGCGGTTATCAAATCAACGAGATCATCGTTGACCTTGACAAGATATTAGGTAAAGATATGCTGCGTAAAGTTGTCGTTGTCGGCTGTGGTCGAATGGGTAAAACTCTCATGAGCTACTCTGGATTTTCGGGAGAAGGGATTAAAGTGGTCGCGGGTTTTGATGCCGACCCAGCAAATATCGATCCTGAAGGTAGAATCCCCATTATGGACGTCTTAGAAATGCCAGATTACATACGCAAAGAAAAGATCCAAATTGCCATACTCACAGTACCCGAACATGCAGCACCAACGGCTCTAGAACAGCTAAAAAGTATGGGAATCAAAGGAATACTCAACTTTGCCCCAGTTCAGGCTCATTCTACACCAAACTGTGAAATTCGTAATATCAATATCGCATTGGAATTGGAAAATATGTTCTATTTTGTCAATGCCCCTGAATAATTTTCAAGAGACTCATTAATCATATTCTCTAAGTTTAGTCTAAAATTTAGGGAATCCTTATTCAGTCGTAAGATTTGAGCTCAAGGGGACTGTCAATAGCGAAAATGGCAAATGAACCCCTGTTCGCGACCAGGAGGTCGGCTCCCACCTTAAAAATGTGCAAATCAACTTTATATTGAAAGACTTGGCTTCATCGCTAATTTTTGCGGGACATGAACTCTGAATTTAAGCAAAAACTAATGTTTCAAGCTCAGCGAAAGAAGCGACAGTAAAGTCAGCAAGCGCGGCATAGGATGTCATACCTGGATTTGCAAAAAAACAGCTCTTAGCTCCAGCGGCATTGCCACATTCAATATCATGGATATAATCGCCAATGACTAATATTGTCTCTGGCTTAATATTCCAGCTTTGGGCTATTTCCCATACTGGCTCTGGTGCCGGTTTGATATGAGGATGCTCTCGGGTCAAAATTGCGTCAAATTCAAGATCCAAAATATCCAACAATGCATCAACACCTTTTTGTGAATTACGCGTAAGGATACCCAATTTAATGTTGGCATTGCGAAATTTAACTAATGCGGCATAAACCCCAGCCTGCAGTTTAGTTTGGCTACGCACCGCATCCTCATATTTTTCAATCAATCGCCAGGCCCAGTTACGACGTTCTTCCGGCCAGGCTTCGATAATCGGCACCAAGTCACCTTCGAGAATACCCAACTCACGTCTGACACTAATAAAATCAATTGCCGGAACAGTTAACGTTCCATCCATATCAAAAATTAAACCTTGATAATTCATCATAAGAAATTCCCTCTCCGATTTTGCCATTTTGCTCAAGCGCTGATGTCAACACTCCAACGTGAGTATAATTTAAACTGGGTTAATGTACTATTTAACCTATCTTTAGTCGTTGGGCTCGACTTAGACCTTTTCCCCTATTACGCGCATTTCCCCAAGCTGAGCGCTTTTGATTTTTACGCCGCGGAATTTTTTTAGCTCCTTTAGCTCCTTTAGCTCCTCTGTCCCTACTAACTCTATTCCTATTTTTTAACGGAGTGGCAAAATCATCATTTCTTTTGACATAAATACTCTTTTTCAGTAATTTTTCAATTGCCTTCATATATTTAATTTCACCAGGCGCGACCAACGCAACGGCCTCTCCCGAATGTCCGGCACGCCCAGTGCGACCAATACGGTGAATATAATCTTCAGTAATATTGGGTAATTCATAATTGACCACATGGGGGAGTTGTACTATATCCAAACCACGTGCCGCAATATCAGTTGCCACCAAAACATGGAATTTACCCGCTTTAAAATCCTCTAAAGCCCGGGTCCGGGCGGCTTGACTTTTATTCCCATGAATGGCTGTTGCCAAAATATCATCATCCACCAACTGCTGTGCCAACTCACTGGCGGTCTGTTTAGTTCGAGTAAAAACTAAAACCTGACTCCAGTCACCAGTTTTAATCAAATGTGATAGCAGTTCTCGTTTGCGTGATCGCGGCACATAATAGGCACACTGTTGCACCAATTCAGCCGCACTGTTAGCGCGTGAAACTTCAACCATTGCCGGTTTATACAGAATCGTATCGGCTAGTTTTTTAATTGCATTTGAATAGGTCGCTGAAAAAAACAATGTCTGACGTTTTACCGGTACCATTTTAATAATTTTACGAATATCATGAATAAATCCCATATCCAGCATTCGATCAGCTTCATCAAGAATCAACACTTCAATTTGCGATAAATCAAGTTCTTCACGATCAATAAGATCAAGCAACCGTCCAGGCGTGCCAACCACAATATCAATCCCCTGTTGAAGCTTTTCTATCTGTGGCGTAATCCCCACACCACCAAAAATAACCATTGATTTAATAGCTAAACCTGTACCGTAAGTCTCAATACTAGCCCCTACCTGCGCTGCTAGTTCGCGAGTTGGGGTCAAAACCAATGCCCGTGTCCGATGATTATCTGTAACTTTATTCGTGCTTAAAAGATGCAATAATGGTAAAGTAAAGGCGGCGGTTTTACCAGTTCCAGTCTGTGCACCAGCAAGAATATCCCGGCCCTGCATAATAACCGGAATTGCCTCAACTTGAATCGGCGTCGGTTCGTCATAACCTCTATTTTCAATGCTGGTCAATATCTCCGTCAATAGACCAAATTCTTCAAATCGTCGAGTAGGCATAATATATTTCCTTTCTTTTAGATTTAATTTATTTTATTTTATTGTTGGCTTCACCCTTTCG
>JAUZSW010335526.1:0-25327 GCA_034780735.1 Hyalogyrina grasslei
TTTGAGCATGCATCTACGGCGTTAGCTGCAACTCGCAGTAGTGACTACAGCTTCGTCTTGCTGCCTTGTAGCTACATACTCAAAATCAACTGCGTTATTTAGGTTAATGGAGAGTTTGATTTAGAGTTTTTATTTTGTTGCTGGCAGTAAAAGGTGAGCTCTGAAGTTTCATAAGCTTAAATTTATTTAGCATAGCTGAAAATATATAGTGTCTAATTATGCTGGATATTTTCAAGTTGAAAAAAAGGGTTAAGGTGCTAGATTAAGTACTAGAAAATAAAACAGTTAAATTTGTATTTTAAACATAACGAGATAGTTGTGGAAGCCATGATTATGGTCTTTTATTCCACCGTCTCAAACTCTAATCTTAGGAGAAGTAAAATGGGTGAAACAACTGGAAGACTTGAAGGTAAAGTAGCACTGGTAACTGGTGGTGCACGTGGCATCGGCAAGGCAATCTGTCAACGTTTGGCTGATGAAGGCGCAAAATTGGCGATTGTTGATATTATGCAGGATGTGGCCGAAGAGACTGCTAATGAATTTAAAAGTAATGGCTTTGAAGCGGCAGCATTTAGTGCGAATGTGGCAGTACTTGATCAAGCTAATGAGACAATCAAACAGGTAATCGAAACATTTGGGCAGATTGATATTCTCATCAATAATGCTGGAATTACTCGTGACACTTTGATTATGCGAATGAGTGAGCAGGATTGGGATGCTGTACTTGCGGTTAATTTGAAAGGTACATTTAACTTTACTAAAGCTGTCGCCCGTCCAATGATGAAGGCGCGGACTGGCAAAATTGTTAATGTCGCCTCAGTGGTTGGGGTTATGGGTAATGCTGGACAAGCAAATTATTCAGCATCAAAAGCAGGCGTAATCGGTCTAACCAAAACTTCAGCTAAAGAATTTGCAACCCGCGGTATTTGTGTTAATGCGGTTGCCCCTGGCTATATTGCAACTGAGATGACTGGTAAACTTTCTGAAGCGGCGACTGAAGCGTTCATGCGCGTTATTCCAATGAAACGGGCCGGAACCGCCCAAGATGTGGCAAACGTAGTCTACTTTCTCTGTTCAAGTGATGCCGATTATGTCTCAGGACAGGTAATAAATATTGATGGTGGGATGTTAATGTAAGAGTTTTCAGTAGGAAATTATGATATAATCAAGAAAATTTTCTATTAAAACATGAAATCAATTTGAAATTTCGGAAAAATGACGCATTTTAAAGCAATCATTAGTTATCAAAGAATAACTCGAAATAAATTTTAATTAAACTTAGGAGGACTAAAATGTCTTCAATTGCAGAAAAAGTAAAAGGTATTATTGTTGAACAGCTAGGTGTGTCAGAAGATCAAGTTGTTCCAGAAGCGAAATTCATCGAAGATCTGGGTGCAGATTCATTGGATCAGGTTGAATTGATTATGGCTTTGGAAGAAGAGTTCGGCGAAGATATCCCTGATAGCGAAGCTGAAAAAATGGCTTCTGTTGGTGATGCCATCAATTATATTGAAAGCAAACAGGAATAGTCTATTTCTGATTTTATTTCCAAGTGGGTCACTTCTTTAGCGCAGTGACCCATTTTTTTTAAATGGTGAGGTTTATTGATGAATGACAGACGAGTAGTCATTACCGGTACGGGAATTATTTCATGCGTCGGTAAAAATGTTGCTGACTTTTGGGATTCGCTGGTTAACGGCCGGTGCGGACTGGATACAATTACCAAATTTGACACTTCAGGGTACAAGACTCATATTGGTGGTGAAATCAAAAATTTTGATATTACCGAATATATGCCAGTTAAAGAGGCCAAACGGCTTGATCTATTTACCCATCTTGCAATTGCAGCGGCTGATGAAGCAGTAAAAGAGGCTGGATTGCCAAATGATTTTAGAGCAGAAAATAATATTGACCCAACTAGAGTTGGTGTCGTTGTTTCAAGTGGAATAGGTGGCCTTCAGACCCTAACCGATCAGGTTAGAACATTAGATAATCGTGGCCCTAACAGAGTTTCTCCGTTACTAATTCCTATGATGATTATTGATACCGCTTCAGGCTGTATCTCATTGCGCCATGGAGCGCAAGGACCTAATCTAGGTATCGTTTCCGCATGTAGCTCTGCTTGTCACTCTATCGGCGAAGCTTTATGGATGATTAAGCGTGATGATGCTGATATTATGATTACTGGCGGTGCTGAAGCATCTGTCACTGAAATTGGCTTCGGGGGCTTTTGCTCGATGAAGGCAATGAGTAAACGTAATGATGATCCTAAACATGCAAGTCGACCATTTGATGCTGAACGTGATGGTTTTGTCATGTCGGACGGTGCTGGTGTTTTAGTGCTCGAAGAGCTTGAACATGCCAAAAAACGTGGTGCAAATATTCTAGCGGAAATTGTTGGATATGGGGCAACTGGCGACGCTTTTCATATTACCTCACCAGATCCAGAAGGGATGGGAGCAGCGCGGGCTATTATGACTGCAATGCGTCATGCTGGAATGAATCCTGAAGATATAGATTACATTAATGCTCATGGTACCAGTACGCCATTAAATGATAAATTTGAGACCAAAGCCATCAAAGCTGCTCTGGGTGATCATGCCTACAAGGTATCAATTAGTAGCACGAAGGGTGTAACTGGCCATGGATTGGGCGCTGCGGGTGGATTTGAGACCATTGCCTGCGTTAAAGCTATCCAAAACGGTATTATCCCGCCAACGATCAATTATGAAAATCCAGATCCTAATTGTGATCTGAATTATACCCCAAACATTGCAGAAGAAAAAGCTATAAAAACTGCAGTAAATATTAACCTTGGGTTTGGTGGTCATAATGGAGCTCTCTTGCTTAAGCGTTTTGAAGGATAAATATATTTAACAACCATAATAACATTGGAGGCGGAAAAATGAAAACAGGTTTAGTAATACTTGGTGGCCTATTGTTGATCGGTAGTTTTGGTTGCGCGCCACGGCTCGCTCAAACTCCACTCGGTAGCGAAGAAGAGGTTTGGCAAACACAGATCAAGAAAAGTTATCCTGCTTGGAAACCGCCACAAACAATTCCACCGACAATTGCGGGAAATGTTATTATGGAAACGAGTGGCGACGACAAGGTTATAGTTGAAGCAGAACAAATAGTCCTGGAACAACCAGAACCCAATACAGTCGCTCACGATGATATTATAACTCCTACTCAAGCAACACCTGCTGCATCGAAAACCTATACGGTTCAGAAAGGTGATACTCTATCTGCTATTTCAGTTAAAATGTATAGCACTAGTAAAGAAATTGGACGTATCATTGATGCTAACCCAGTTATCAAAGATAAGAATCAGATAAAACCCGGCATGACGCTGGTAATACCTGTTCTATAGTCATAATTAAAAGGTTCACTGACATTAATGTCGGACGAAAACGATAAGTATTATTTTGCAAACGGAGTCTCGCTACAAGAGACATTTGCTGGTCATTTCCAGGCTAATTTGAAAAAATGTGAAACTGCCTTCAAGGTTAAGCTTGTTGCACGAGATTTTTGGATAAAAATCACTGGTACATCAAAGGCAATTGAGCGGGTACGTAATTTTTTCGATGAACTCGGAAAACTATTTGTGTTGCGCAATCAACACCTCGATCAAGCTGATTTTGAACAGGTACTTGCTGCATTTGCTCATAATCGTGCCGATGAGCTACGTCAACTTTTTGCTAAACGGATTAAAGTTGGTCCCCATAAACGGGAAATTATTCCACGTTCAAAAGCACAGCTCAATTACCTTGAAGCGATACGTAATAAAGATATTGTTTTCGGAGTCGGTCCAGCTGGAACAGGAAAAACCTATTTAGCGATGGCAATGGCTGTTTCTGAACTATTGAAAGGCAATTATAGCCGGATAATTCTCACACGCCCAGCACGTGAAGCAGGTGAAAACCTGGGATTTCTGCCGGGCAATCTCGAAGAGAAAATTGCACCATATCTCCGTCCACTGTATGATGCCCTCTATGACATGCTTGAATTTGAAGAGGCATCTGTACTGATCGAAAAAAATATTATTGAAGTTGCACCGCTAGCATTTATGCGGGGACGAACATTAAATAATGCATTTATTATCCTAGATGAGGCACAAAATAGTACAGTTGAGCAGATGTTGATGTTTCTTACTCGCCTCGGCTTTGATTCGCAATGCGTGGTTACTGGTGATCCATTTCAATCTGATCTGCCGGGCAATATCCATTCTGGCCTCGAACATAGCATCGGTGCCCTAAAAAATATTGATGAAATCGGTGTCTGTAAATTTTCAACGGCTGATGTTGTTAGACATGCTTTAGTCGAAAAAATAATTACCGCATATCAGCGGCACAAGGAGTAGTCTTCACGATGTTCGCTACGATAAAAAATTTCATTGCCCAACGGCGCAGTAAATCTCAAATGGGAAAAAAGGGCTTAATTGGTTCTCGGAAACGGCGCACCCAAGATAGTTCACTGGCCGCTGCCGCTGATAAATCAAAACTGCTAAATATTGCCATCCTGTCAATTCTCTGGGTTTTATGCTCACTTGTTCTCTGCCTGCCATTGGCAAAGTCAACAAAATCATTACTGGTCATTGGTCAACAAGCTCCAGAAACAATCTTTGCGCGTTTTGATTTTGACTATGTAGATAAAGAGTTAACCGAGGCAAAGCGTGAAGAGGCCATGTCACAGGTTCCACTCTTTTTCACTATTGATGCTCAAGCAGATCAAGCCTGTAAGACAAGAACAGAACAGCTATTTGCTGCTATTAATGAACGGATTACAGCGCTACGTAATAAACAGCAATATACGCCGTTAGTTAAAAATAAAATCACCAAACTTGTCTCTGGCATGGATAGTAATACCTTACAAGATTTTTATTATATGATGCAGGATGAGACCCATAAACGCCAGTTTATTGAAAACCTAGAATTGATGTTAAATCGTGGTATTATGAGTAGCCAAGCTAAGCAGGTCTACAAGGTAGGTCAGATAATCAAAGTTGTTGATGATAAAGGACGTAGTCGCCGGGCTAAACGGATCATTGATGTCCAGACTCCAGAACTGGCGGCTGAACAGGTGACCGCTAAAGCCTTAGTTTTTTATTCGTCATCAAATAAAAAACTTTTCTCAAAAATATTAACTAAAGTAGTCAAACTGTTACTCGGGAAACAGGGGAACCTGCATGAAGATAAAACTACTACTGCTAAGCAGCGTAAAATGATTGCCGCCAATACTCCGGCTTATATTGAAACAATTCAAAAAGATCAGCGTATCATCAATAAAAATCAGTTAGTTGAAGCAAATACCCTGCGTAAGCTCAATAAATATAACAAGCTGGTTGCCGAAAGAGCCTCACCTGAAGATATTATCCGCCACAAAATTGAGCTGATGTCATGGTGCTTGGTTCTCATGTTAGTTATCGGTCTTTATCTCTACAATGTTAACCCAGATATTATTAAAAGTAATCAAAAAGTGTTGCTTACTGCCTCAACTATTCTCATTGCACTCATAACCAATTACGTTGCAATTGAAGTCTTCTCTTTTTTCAGTACTCAATTTTCACTATTACCAGTTCTAGTGATGGATGCCATCCCACTGGCTCTGCCAGCTATCATCTTAGCGGTAACTATCGGCTTACGTAGTGCAATATATATCGGATTCTTTGTCTCTATATTGACTGCAATGATGATGAATAATTCTTATGATGTGGTCTTGGAAGGTCTAATTATTAGCTGTTTTGCCGGATTAGCAGTCCGCCGCGCCACCAATTATCGTTCATTTTTCATGCGTGCCATTGGCGTTGCATTTATTACCGCAATCCTGCTTAACTTTAATTTTTTCCTCGAATCAATTAAGATGCCAGTTAATATTATTCCTTCGGTAATTGTCATTGCCATATCTGCAACCGCAACGGCAATTATCAGCCTCTTAATTATTTTTATCTTTGAACTGTTATTCAATATCAGTACCAATATGTCGCTACTCATGCTTTGCGACTATAATCACCCATTGCTGCGTCGTCTACAGCTCGAAGCACCAGGCACATTCCATCACAGCTTGACGGTATCCACCCTGGCTGAATATGCCGCAGACAGTATCGGGGCAAATCCCATTAAGGCTCGCGTTGGAGCCCTTTTTCATGATATTGGGAAATTGGTCAAACCTGAATATTTTGCTGAGAATAATCTGCTGACGGACGGCAAACATGCGGATCTTCACCCGCGTATGAGTAGTTTAATTATTCTCAACCATGTCAAAGATGGAGTTGATATGGCGATGAAATATAAGTTAAGAAAAATTATTCGTGATACAATTGAACAGCATCACGGTACCGATATAGTCTACTATTTTTATCAAAAGGCACTAAAAGAAAATCGGGAGAAAGATGTTGCCGTCAGTGAACAAGAATACCGTTACCCAGGACCATTGGCCAAAGAGAAAGAGGTTGCAATAATCAGTTTGGCAGATGCCTGTGAAGCTGCAACCCGTTCATTGCAAAAACCAACCCCAACCAAAATTGAAGCGCTTATCTGGGAAATATTCCGTAAACGGATTCGTGACGGACAGCTTGATGACGCAAATCTAACTTTTGCTGAGCTTAGCCGCATAAAAAAGAGTTTTGTTAAAACTTTGACAATGATGAACCATGGACGTATTGCATACCCAAAAGATGAGGATGATGATGAAAGTGACCTATTCATGGCGACATCGCCAACTGCCGCCGCCCAAAATAGCGCTGCTGAAAAAAATGGTAAGAAAAATAGTTAAACTCTGTATGCTCTCATTGGCTGAACATGAATTGAATATTATGTTTGTTGGTGATAAAAAAATGGCAGAAATAAACCACGCATATTTAGGCCATACAGGAACTACAGATGTTATCTCATTTTGTTACTTGGAAGCGATAGAGCCACTGCTACCGGATGAAACGGCAGTAGAATTGATTGTCGGGGTTGATGTTGCGATGCGAGAAGGAACAGAACGCGACGATTCATCCTATGGCACCGAGTTGACATTGTATATAGTTCATGGTCTATTGCATGCAGCAGGTGAAGATGATTTAGAATTAGAAGCGGCGCAACGGATGCGTCAACAGGAAAAACGGGTTATGACAGCTCTAGCTCAGGAATTTGTCTTCGATGATATATTCCAGGCGAATAGAACAGTTTAGAAAAATAGGAAAAAATTATGAATTATGAATATTTAGCTATTACGGGATTTTTATTCCTTTGGTTACTTGTAGCATGGGATGCGTTCTCGGAACTTAGTGGTGGTCGGATTCGACGCCTCGAAACAGAAGAACGTGACCTCGCAAGATATTTAGAAAAATTAAAAGATAATGAACAGGATTATAATATTGTCTTTCGTATCTTGATCTTTAGTCTGTTAGGATTTTTAATGTTACTGCTATTAAATATTATCCATAAAATTTATCCAGAACATTCACCCCTACGCATCGCAAGTGAAATTATTGGCACGATCCTTGGCTTGACTATTCTTGCTGGTATTGTCGGCAGATTGCTGATTTGGAAATTTGATATTCATATCATACGTTTTACCTTTCCGCTATTGACTGGAATTAAATACACCATGCTCTTCCCCGTTGTATTTATCATGCGACTAATTACAAAAAGTGTCGAAGTACGTGAACAAAGCGAAGAAAATCAAGAAAAAGTTACGGTTGAAGATGAGATAATGTCGCTGGTCGAAGATGATGATGAGGATGGCGAGGAAGGTGACCTTGAAGAAGATGAAAAACGAATGATTCGCGGTATTTTTGACCTAGATAATACTTTAGTTAGAGAGATCATGACCCCACGGGTTGATATGCATTCACTATCAACGACCATTACCCCAGCGCAAGCTAAACAGGAGTTTATCTCTAGCGGTCATAGCCGTATCCCCATCTATGGTGAAAATATTGATGAAATTAAAGGTGTCGTTTATGCCAAAGATTTCCTTGATGATGCATGCCGGGATAAACAGCTTGAACAATTAGCTCACGCACCGGTATTTATCCCAGAAACCAAAAATGTTGGTGATTTACTCGAAGAGTTCAGACTCAATCGTATCCATTTTGCCATTATTATCGATGAATATGGTGGCACCTCTGGGGTGGTTTCGCTTGAAGATATCCTGGAGGAGATTGTTGGTGAAATTCAGGATGAATATGATTCAGAGCTGGATGCCGAACCCAAACCGAACTTTATGCCAGACGGCTCCGTTGTCGTTGATGCCAGAACCATGATTGATGACGTTAATGAACTGCTAGATATTGCTTTGACGGAAGCTGAAGATGTCGATACGATTGCTGGTTATGTTTGTGCTGAATTTGGTAAAATACCTGAGGTCGGTGAAGAGATTGTTATTGATGATAAACTACATGTTACAATTTTAGCTGCTGATAAACGTAAAATTATCTCATTGAATTTAAAACTATTAGGAAAAAATGACTCAAAATAAATCATCTGTTAGTCTTATTGCCCATCTGAGAAATCGCATGCTGGCTGGACTGTTTGTTATCGTTCCGCTCGCAATTACAATCTGGGTCGCATGGTTTGTCTATTCTCAATTAACAGAATGGGCTGTAACCTTGCTCCTCCCTTATATACCTAACCTTGAAGATGAATTCTGGGTAATTCAAGGTATCAGAATTGCTACATTATTGACTATTGCTGCTATATTATTTCTCATCGGTGAATTGGCGCGCTATAAATTGGGACGTTGGTTTATCCGAATAGCAGAATGGGCCGTACTGAAACTACCTATTCTAAGAACGGTTTATACTACCTGTCACCAGATTGGTGAAGCTATTTGGGCGCCTAGCGGTAATATGTTCCGGAAAGTCGTGCTCTTTGAATACCCACGTAAAGGCATCTATGTAATCGGCTTTATGACAAATGACAATCGTCGAGGCAATGAGCTGACCAGTTGTACCGGTAAGCAATTGATTAGTATTTTTCTCCCGACAACCCCAAATCCAACCAGCGGTTTTTTACTCTTTATCCCAGTGGAAGAATGCACGATATTGGATATGAAAATATCAGATGCCATGCGCCTAATCATCAGTGGCGGTGCAATTGACATCAATGATGTTTAAACTCTAAATTAAACAGTAAAAATGGATTTTATTGAACCATAAACCATTTTTGGGTAAGGTTTAATTACGCTTCCTGTCCCGAAACGGTGGGTAGTTTTGAGCTTATTTAGCCTCAATGGAATATAGATACCAAAAGATATCCGACAGATAATCGTTACTTAAATCAAAATAACGGTTAAATGATGGTTAAATAACGATTAAATGACGGATTGTTTTTTGCTATTAGTTTGGTTTTATAGACCCACAGATTCTGAAGAAGCGCCAAAAGTTCTTATTGATTCACAACTCACACCTTTCCTGCTTAGTGTTAAAATTTAAAATCCAAATAAAAGTCCCAGTCAATGTGGGATCGACATTCCTGTCGAGAATAAAACGCTCTGTTTGCAAACCAATCTTTGGTTCGTGACTAGGAAGTCACTCCTACATTAAAAGAGCACTATTCGGGAGTTTTACTTGGACTTTTTATTTTCAGGGGTGGAGCTCTGTTGATTATGATTTTTATTTGGGTTATTAGTTTTATTTCTATAACGAACGTGAAGTGAGGTAGCTAGTTAATTCAAGTAAAAGGTCACGATATTGGTTATCGGGAAATTTTAATAAAATATTGGTGGCCGTTTCAGCTAATTGATTACATTGTTTATCTACTGCCGCTTCAGCTCCAGATTGGATGATTAAGTCACGCACGAGCTCAATTGTTTCATCGGTATATTCTGACAAGCCAAGACAATTTGTCAATTTCTGACGTTCAATCATCGGTAACATATTAAGTGCAGTTGATAACAGGATTGTCGGTTTAGCCTCTGCCAAATCTGAACATAGTGGTTTGCCGAACTGTTGCTGTTGCCCAAAGATCCCTAACCAGTCATCCCGTAATTGAAATGCATACCCTGCATTCATGGCAAATTCGCCTAAAGCCTTAATCTGTGGATTGGAAAAATCATTACAATTAAGGGCAATTGCAGCTCCAGCCTCAGCACAAAATCGCAGTAAAACACCGGTTTTTAATTTTATCATCGCTGCAATTTCTGTCAATTCGACCTGTTTGCGGTATGAAAATTCAACATCAAGCGCTTCACCTGAAATTAATTCGCAATTAACCACTTGATGGAGGCGTTGCGAGAGCAGATTAGTTAATTTATATGAGACCCCATGTTGTGGCAGTCGCAGGAGCATATCAGCGGCCCAGGCCTGTTGCACATCACCTGCTAGAATAGCAAAATCACTCCCAAATTTAGCGGCACGGTCAGGCGTTAAATTATAGTTAATTGTCGCAAAGTCAGCCAGCTTGCGATGCGCCGTAGGTTGACCACGCCGAATATTATCATTATCAATAATATCATCATGCACCAGAGTCCAGTTATGATATATCTCAATCGCAGTTGCAGCCGGCAGGGCCTGTTCGAGTTTCCCCCCGAGCAGACCACAACACCATAAGGCCAAAGCAGGGCGTAATCGCTTGCCCCCGCGGCGTGGGTAATCCGTCACCGCATCGCGCAGACATTGAGGTTGTAGACTATTTGGAAAAGAATCATTGATAATGAGATCATCAACCATCGCAGCAACGATTTTTAAATTGCGTTGCATTATGGTGCACTGCTTGGATCAAGCAGCGTAACATTAGCGCCCACCTGAAAGACCGATGCAGCCAGCATTGATTCATCTAATTCAGGTACGACTCTAACTGGGAAGTCTGATTCAATAGTGATCTCTAGCCCACCGTCAGGTAATTTTTCCCATTCAACTCGCAATTTTCCATTAGCAGTTGGCATAGTCACTTTAGCCCAATCAATAACTTCAAATGCAGGATTTAGGTAGAATGCAGAATAACCAGCTTCGGCCAATCTTACTCCAGCCAGTTCACGAACAAGAAAAAAGTTTGGTGAAATAGTGCCACCACTGTGCAAATCTTCTGGCAAAGCCTGGTCTGAAATATTAATTCCATTATTTTTCCAGGTCACCAACTCTTTATCCAATCGATCCATCCAGAAATTTTTCAAATATGTGATTGCCCAAGTTTTTTCCTGTAAAGCAAAGAGGATTTCAAGGAAAATGAAATTGAAGTATGGATTTTTAGCCTCTTCTGGTAACTCTTCAAAAGGGGTAGATTCTTCAAAGAAGTTTTTCATCACATCAGAAAATTCATTACTACTGTGGATGCCAGAATATAACCCCATAATATTAGGGACTGAACTATATTTTTTACCCGGTTTATCATCGGTAAGATAGTCACTAAATAGGTGTTTCTTTTTATCAAAACCTAATTTTTTTAGTTTCAATGAAATATCAATAGCAATATTCCAATAATGATGCGCTGAAGCTTTCAGTCCAACTGTTTGATAAAGTTCACGGCTAGAGAGCAAAAAGCGACAGTAGAGGGCGTTAGAAAGAAAAGAGATAATATTTTTACCTTTATCTTCAGTCTCTTCCCAGATGGTTTGATCAAGCACTGGCAGTAATCCATCATGTTTAGCTCGAATACTTTCAAAAAAGTTAAAGATCATCATCAGATGTGGCACCATATCCCTAACCAGTTGCGGATTAGGATTTGCTCGATAGTGATAACTAAGCCACACGGGAAAAATAAACAGATGATCCAGTTGGCTTTTACAATTTATTTCAGGTGAGATTGCTGGAACATTACCATTTTCAAATTGCGCTTCACCAAATTTACGCAGATAGGCTTCTGAATGAGAATAATCACCAAAAATTGTTACTGCATTTAATGACTGAATATAGGCGTCAATCATATAGATGCTCTGATTGGGGCGCAATGTATTAAGTGGCATGTGAACGGCACTATGCTTAAAGGCATTTTTACCCGCTCGCCAAATAGTATTGATATCTTCATCAGCACATGAAAAGATAGTTGAATTTTCTGTTGCCAACATATAATCAAAAAACACATTAAATTTGACATTAACATTTCTCGCAGCTTTGCGGACTGAAACCATAATGTATTTACACTGAATCGGCGAGAACTTTAACCAACGGCTTCGACTGTTCTTCATTATGGTGGAATGACAGTTTTTACCCAAACCGCGCGTGATCGCCACCCCATTTTCATCCAGAGACGTAGCGAAGGTATAATCGACAATATCGCCAGAACTACCACCACACTCAAAACATGGGAAGCCGTAACGCAGTGAATCAAGTTCCATGGTAATATATTCACCCTCTTTCAGGAATATTTTACCATCGAGATAACTATCATCATCGTATTTTTCAAATTTACAAGTTGCAAGATAACTGGCAATATCAGCAATATTAGTAATATCTGGCTTAAATGTCGTCAAGTTAAGTCGTTCAAAATTGATCGATGAACTGGCTTCGATTAATGGTAATTTTAAAGGGCCAATAATCGACCATGCATGTTCTGCCCCCTCAATGGTATCTTGCATTATTTCAACCCCACCATCGGGGAATTCCATAAAGAACCCCATACCATTTTCATGAGATTCCTGAATGAAAACCAAATTATTCCAACCATGTTTAAGGGCTATTTTGGTCTCATCATAAAATTCACTTTTGCGTGGGTTATGATCAGTTATTGGAGCCTTTTCGCTGACAAGTTCAAGCCCGCAGAAAAATTTATATGGATCATCTGATGATATTTTTACTGTAACATCCTGATCTTTTTCACTAAAAATAAATGATTTTGCTGCATAGGTGCTGTTAATTCCTGTCCTAAAAACATCTTTAAATGTTGCATAGGTGATATATTTTTCCGGCGCAGGCGAAAAGCTACCTTTATGCAGTGGTTTTATATTATAGATCCCATCAAGCCGCTTCCCTTTTAGTGGTGACGGTTTAATCGTAATACCCAATTCATCTGGCTTAGCAAAAAAATCAACATCACGCCAACCATGAACGGTATCATCATCAAGTGGGTCACGCCAGCCCCAAGGATACTCATTTAAATCTACCGATTCGTTAAAATCAAATGTTGGATACATCCGCGCCCGGCTTTGCTCAAAACAGGTAGCTTCATGAACGAGCCATGACCTGTCAGTCCAAATTTTCGGTTTACGATCAATATCTACTTGGCACCACAATCCAGGTTTTTTACTATCGACGATCTGTTGAGGACAGTTAAAATAGACCAATATTCCAACCACATTGACGCCAAGGTTCATATAGTCTGAAATATCATAGCGATCAGCATAGGAGACTTGAGAACCAGATGGCGATGGACCAAAGCCGATGAAGCGATCATTAACAAACAACTGGTAGGAGGCATGTGCAGTAATCCATATATCTGCTTCTGCCAGACCTTCGTCAATATTAAATTCACGTCGTATAAACAGGAATGAATTGGTATTGTAGAGTAATGACTTTTTCCATATCCATTCTGCTCTAATTTTTGCAGGCATTGTCATAATTAAATACTGTCCTTAAACGTTTTGACTTATAGACTTGGCAACTTTAACTAACTTTTTTATCAAATTGATTATTAAACTGATTTCAAAACTCTCAATGGTAGACTTTTGAAATCACCTCTATTGTAAACAAATATAAATAGAGCATGAAATTGGGATTAAGTCAAGATTTTTTGGGCTATCAATGCTAGTTTTTTTCAATAATTACCGTTGCACAGGCATAGTGTTGTTCATGACTGATGGAAAGATGAATGGGGTCTGTACTTTTCAACCCAGCCAACAACAAGACTTTTTCAGTCAGTTTTAACTGTGGCGCACCAGTTGACAGATTTATAATAGCTATATCTTGCCATGAACATTGTTCACCAATTCCACTCCCCAACGCCTTGGATAGCGCCTCTTTCGCCGCCCAACGCCCAGCGTAAAATTGCGCACTATCTTTGCGGTGCTCAGCCTGCTCAATTTCTGTTGCTGTAAAAATTCGCTGAATAAATATAGCTCCATGTTTATTCAACATTTGAGCTATCCGTTTAATCTCAACTATATCTGTTCCAATACCATAAATCATAATGCTTACTCCCCTAAATATAACCGGCTTTGCCGAAACTAATAAAAAATATCACTCACTCATGCCCGAATAAAAAAATAGGGGAAAATAAAATTCCCGTTAGATTTAATTTCTCTTAGCTACTACCATAGCAGATTTTTATTAATTTTCAATTTTTTTACAAGATGATATTGAATGGCACTCGACTGCGGTATAGACTATGAACAAAGCCGACTGCGTCGGAATGTTGAGTATCGAATGAAAGGAAAATACAATTTCCTATTAGATGAGCAAAGCCGGAATGCCAGAACATCGATTGCAATAGCAATACAATGTCCTAGTAGATAAAGTTTAACCAAAATCGAGAATATATGTGTAACACTGGTTTAAAGGCAGATTTTTTTCAACAACGATCCATTAAATATCTTATGCCTGGGATATTTTTCATCACATTGCTACTGGTCTACCCACTAACGTGGCCTCGGCTTATCTATCGAGTTAACTTGCTAGGTTTTTTCACTATCATGACTCCAGCAGCAATCAGCCTATTCGCTGTGGCTGGGTGCTGTTTTAAATTACAAGAACTGAAACTTGCCATTAAACATAATCAATTATTAACCCTACCACTAATAATTATTATTGGCAGTATCATCAGCCATATTTTTACCGTTAATCACCTTGGTCCTGAAGCAACTGCAGGCGCTTTAATTTGGATTACCCTGCCACTATTCGCTTTTTTATACTATCGCCAGATTATTGAAATCCTACCATGGTTTATGGGACTATTGTGGCTGATGAACTGCTGGCAGTTAGTTGCAGAACAGATTTGGCAATGGAATAGTCGCATGATGGGGGTAACTGGAAATAATAATTGGAGCGCGGCATTAATGATTATTTCAACCGCATTTGTCCTCCGTTTAGTTTGGCAGTTGACGCTTAGATCAAAATCAGCGAGTTGGTACTGGCGTTTTGAAACAATTGCTACCCCAATAGTGATATTATCGAGTATAATGCTTTACTTTCTCTATTCAAAAGGGGCAAATATCGCATTACCAATTGCGGCAATAATAACCCTATTAATCTTTTATGGTAAATGGCATAAACGCTCATTCCATCTCAGCCTAATAATTGCAATTGCAGTTATGGCTGTAGGACTGTTTATGCTCCTACAGAGCGAGAGCTTTGCCCAGTTTGCCGCACATGATGTCAGATTACCTCTATGGAGCGGGGCTTGGCAATTAATTTTAGCTAATCCACTTAATGGTGTTTCACCAGTGGCGTTTGAAAGCAGTTTTGCTCCCTATATCCCAGTAGACTATTACCTAAGAGGTACTTTAGTTGCAGCCCGCAACAGTCATCCTCACTCGCACCTACTCTACTTTGCTGCCTCATTCGGGCTTATTGCCACCCTGGCGTGGGGCTGGTTGCTTATTCGACCATTAATTACCCAAATTAATATTCGTCACTTAAGTCCTGCCTCAAACGGCATGCGAATCATCTATGTTTTTTCTCTGTTAGTACTCTTACTGCACGGTATGGTTGACCTGACCCTATTCAGTTGGCCATGTTCATATATTTTCCTTTTAATTCTTGGGTTGCTATGGCACGATTGTTGGCCTATTGCGTCGTCAAAAGAGCAAGCGGCGAATAAGCCACTGGCAATGACTGGAGCTAGCTTGGGTATAGCATTACTACTGGGGACTCTTTATATTGGTTGGCTGAATGCCGGTAGTAGTTATTTTAATCGTGAAGCATTGATTTTAATCAAAAATCATCAACCTAAATTAGCCCTCCAAAATTGTAATCGTAGTTTGACCTATAAAATCACCCCGCAAGCCCTCTATCGAGCGGCAATGATTGCTATTTTTGACCTTAAAAAACCCGAATTAGCCTTAAATTATCTGAAAAAGTTTGACCAGACACCGTATAAAAATTATCTCAGCAATAATGGCCTTAGAGCCCGTGCGCTAGTTGTTTTACGCCACCCCAAGCAGGCGCTACCATATTTTCAGCAAGAGACAAAAAATTATCCCATTGGCTCGCTCAACTGGAATTTTTTCTATTACACTCTACGCATGTTAAATCTGAGCGAGGCGACAACAATTGCCAAGGAAAATTTACTCTATTCACTAAAAGTCAAAGGTATGACACTTGACGATATTCCACTATTGCTCAAACACTCTGATCTTGATATTCAATTCATGGAGAGTGACGGTAAAACCCCAAAAATAGAAAGTTTAAGAAACCATGATTAACGATTAACGATTAACGATTAACGATTAACGATTAATGAGCAATGAGCAATGAGCAACAATTGAGGAGTTATAATGGGCAAAAAAATTAAAGATGAATATTCTATTATGCTTGAAGCGGATAATCTTAAACATAAGAAACCCGAGAGCCGTCGCGCTGAATTAAGTAAAAAAATTATTCTACTGCTGCTTGGTATTATTTGTTGTATAATTAGCCTAATAATCGTGGTGTCTACCTCTGGTAGCATGGGTGGGGCACTTTTTGGTATGACTGCTGGAACCCTGTTTTTATGTGCCGGCATGACATGTTTTGCTAATCTCTTTTGGGATAGCGTTGCCCCCAGTATTGTTGATGGATTATTTAATCCAGGCGGCAAATTCAAAAAACCAGCTGAAAAGCTTTCGCCAATCAAAGGATTGATTCGCATGGAAAAATTCTCTGAGGCAATTGAAAAACTTGACGAGATCCTTGAACGTAGGCCGTTTAAACCTGAACCATATTTAATGTTAGTTGAAATTTATCTGGAACATTTGAACCAACCAGAGCAGGTCGTTAAACTGATTCAACAATATTTCACTAATTTTGCTCGTAGCAAACGTTCTAAAGTGGTTCCAGAAAATATTGAATTATTGATGATTTACAGTGACACCTGCCAAGAGTTAGGCCAACTACAGGCCGCAATAGAGCTGCTCTCACAGGAGGCAGAACGCAAAACCTATTCAATACCTGAGCAAAATAGTCTCAATAAACGCTTAAAGGTCTTACTCCAATAAAAAAGACAGTTGAAGTTAATAATTATGACAATATATGGCTTGCAGAAGCCAAACGCAGAGATAAAGAAACACCTGCCCCGCTAAACTTAACCCAACCTGGTGTATAGCGGATAAAAATGTAACTTATCTACTCGTCCTATATTCCCGCTGTTAAAAACTAATCCTTTAGATATTGTAGAATGTTCGTTGAGAAACAGATGCAGGCTTTTTAATTTTCCTGCGGGGCCACATTTAACTTCTACTGGCATAATTTCACCATCCCGAACCATTAGATAATCAATTTCGGCATTGCTATTTTTTTGAGCACGACGCCAGTAAAACAGTCTGTCGCGTTGTGAACCACCGCTGATTAATAGTTCCTGTCCAATATATTGTTCACTCAATGCTCCGGCATAACATTTTGTGAGGTCATTTGATTGCAATATTTCGCCATGGGCGATACCACACATTGACTGCATCAGTCCAATATCTAAAAAGCAATATTTAAAAATTAGCTCATTTTTCCCTGCAAGCAGTGGTAAACCATTAGCTGATGAATGTGATACTTTGTGTATCAATAGGCATTTCATCAAAATATTTAAGGCCTGTTTAATTTTATATGTAGTGCAACCTGCTAAAATATTTGAGTACTTTATCTGCTGTCCGACAAATGCAGGGATCTGTTCTAAAACTGATCTTAAAATTTCAATATCAAGATTTTTTTCATATTTCAAAATATCTTGAAGAAATGAAATAATTAAGTTTTCATGGATCTCGGAGACCTTACTCATCGAGCTTGACCTATATGTCGCGACCGCCTTAGGCATTCCACCAACAAAAAAATATTCTTTAAGCAATTGCAGAAATTTATGGTGGATCATTTCTGGTAATGATCTATTATCGTCAAGTGTCGGTCTTTGGGGTAGCAGACGTTCATTGTCAGTTGCCAGCAGAAACTCGTCGAATGAAAGAGGATACATGAACATAAATTCAACTCTTCCTACGGGAAATGATATTTTATCAATTTCAAATTCCAGCAATGATCCAGCTGCTATAACATGGAGTTGGTTAAAGTCTTCAAAAAAATAACGCAGTGCCATTAATGCTCTGGGACATAATTGTATTTCATCAAAAAAAAGTAATGTATCGCCTGGAGTTATGTCTATCTTTTTTTCAATTTCAATTAATTCAATAATTTTCTCAGGTCGTAAATCTTCTGCGAATATTTTCCTCAGCGAGCTTTCCTGCTCAAAATCAATCTTGATAAATTTATTGAAGTGTTGATTGCCAAAATTAGTTATTGAATAGGTTTTTCCAACTTGTCTAGCTCCTCTCACAATTAAAGGTTTGCGAGCCGGATCATCACGCCATTGTAAAAATTTAGTTTCTGCAGTTCTTTGCATATTAATTCTCCATTGCTAAAATATCTTTATATCATGCATCATATATAATAGTGTTCTTCGGGAAAAATGCAAATAAATTCTCAAAAGACAATGGTATTATCGAAATAAATTTTCAAAAGACAATGGTATTATCGAAATAAATCTATATTAAGTAAACGACTGAATTTTTATTTTAAAATATGCTTCAGTCATCCGACTGCTTTGTTTTAGATCAAAATCCCCTATTTCAATATCTCTCACTTCACTTTTTCAAAACAGCCGATTATTTCCTGCTTGGCAAATTATTTTTTCTGTTCAACTTAAACGCCTGACCCCGCTATTAATCTTGGTAGACAGAGCAAAATCGCCAAAACCGTTACCGGCATCACAACAAGAGCAACCACCTATTCATATAATTCACTGAATCAACTGGAACAAATATCCACTCCTGAAGGTGATGTCAACTATGAATACAACCCAAAAACTGGCCAGAAAACCGGTGTCACCTCCAACACCACCGGCGGCACCGCTACCCATTACACTTACGACGAACTCGGCAGACTGAAAACCGCCACCGACAAAGACGGCGGCGTAACCACCTACTCTTACACCGCAGTAGGTTCCCGTGAATCCGTCACCCTACCGAATGGTATAACCACAAATTACACCTACAACGACTTAAACAGGTTAACCAACCTGACCCATAAAAACTCATCAGACGAACTACTAAGTTCCTACACCTACACTCTGGCTCCGAACGGCAGAAGAACCGCCGTAGCCGAGCAAAGTAGGACAGCTGTTCCCGCACTGTCACCGCTCTATAATCGTAACATCACCTACCAATACGATACCATGAACCGCCTCGTAGCGGAAACCTCTTCATCAACTGAGTCAATTGCCAACTACAGTAACTCTTATGTCTACGATTTAGTCGGCAATCGTACCCGTAAAACTTGTAATGTTGGGACTGGAACTGCAATCACTACTGAAACTATAGATTACACCTATAACAGTAATGACCAATTGGAAACTGAAATATCAGATGCCAACGGCACTACAACCTACAGTTATGATACTAATGGTTCACTAATCAGAAAATCCGGTCATGAGGGAACGTATGATTATACCTATAACCTACAGAACAGACTATCCCATGCAGTAATTGACCGTATGGAGAACGGCAATGCCGTTGCCATCACTTCTGATTATGTTTACAATCAAAGCGGAATTCGGACAAAAGTCAATAGTCTTGTTAATGGAGTTGAACAGAACCGCATATTCCTGCTTGACAGTGGATTAACCGGATACCAGCAGGTATTGGAAGAGTTGGATGCTGTTGGCGGAAGCGTTGTGAAATCTTATACAATAGGTGATGATATTATCAGTCAAACCTCAATTCATGATTCGTCATTCGTAATTCATAATTTCTTATACGATGGTCACGGCAGTACTAGATTACTGGTTAATAATAATGGAGCAATAACTGACAATTATGATTACGATGCCTATGGCAAGATGCTTGGTGGTAATCCATTATCAACAATAAATAAAACTGCTACAGATATACTTTATTCTGGTGAACAGTTTGACAATAACTTGCAAATGCAGTATCTTAGAGCCAGATATTACAATCAGAACAATGGCAGGTTTAATAGATTAGATCCGTTTAACGGAAACATGGGTGATCCGCAGAGCCTGCATAAATATGCATACTGTCACGGTGATCCAGTTAATGGTATTGATCCAAGTGGAAAGTTTACGCTTATTGAAATACTATTAGTTGAGATAATAATTTTGACTTTACAGTTTCATGCTATTTCTGCTCTAACAAAAGGTAATATGTTCAACTATGCATGTGGAAAAATATCACCTAAATTTGATAATTTCGAAGATATGATTGAAAATTCTCCAAATGGGTTATATGATAAAGAAGAGTTACGAACTGTGCTTACAACTTTCAGGGATAATTATTGTAGTATATTGCATGGTAGATGTGAACTTGCAGCAGATAAAATTTATAACGTTATGATTACTAAACACAAAAATTTGAAAACAATATCCTTTGAACAAATAACCATAAATTATAAAGATCATCTACCAGATAATATGGTGATTCTATATCCAATAAAATATATGGAAGATACAAAGCAAAACTTTTCTGTTAGAGAGCTTCCTCTTTTTAGTAAAACACCTTTAAATAAAACAATCTCATTATATGGTGGCAGTGATGTTTATGGTGTGATGGCAACAGGATTCAAACCTATTCACCATTATTATAGATATTACAAAGAAGATTTTAGTAGCGTTGACTTAGAACCTAACAAATAGGAATATAAATAATGAAAAGAAAAAATATACGCATATTAGTGTTATTGGTTGTTTTGATAATAACGCAACCTATATGTTATTTTGTTATAAACAAGATTAAGAAATAAAGGTTGCGTTATAAACGACATTTTTATTCTGATGGAGCAGTTAAGTTAGTTGATGCACCTGTGGTAAATGGTTTATTTGAAGGCAATGAAAAAAGTTATTATTATTCAGGCAAAATTAGATCGATTACTCCATATATAAAAGGGAAAATAGAAGGTATACAAAAAATTTATAGAGAAACTGGAGAGTTGTATGGAGAGGTACCTTGGGAAAAAGATATTCGTAATGGTATTATGAAATATTATTATCAAAATGGTAAAATAAAAATGGAAAGTCCATTCCTGCATGGTAAGATAACTGGGGAAGAAAAGTTTTATTATGCTTCAGGAAAAATAGAATCAATTATAAAATATATTACAAGTAAAATTGTTTGGCGCAAAAAATATGATAAATCAGGTAAAATTAGATTGCATATACTATATTTATCCAATGGTAATGAAAAAATTATATATGATAATCAAAAAAGAGACAATGTAACATCAGATTCAGACACAAAACTGGGAAAAAACAAACAAGACCAAGGAGTAAAGTAAGCGTCATACCTGTAAAGTATAGGAGTAAGAGGACAGCGACTTCCTGATACTAAAAACACTAATAAATGTTTGTTTAAAAGATATAAAGAATGCTTTTAGTTTTACGAAAAGTATGTGTTGATTGAAAATTGATTTGATATTCAAAAGGTTTGAATATCTGTACTAAATACTGCGGAGCAGGATTTACTAGTGAATACAGCTATGATCTGACCGGGAATAGAAAAAATTATTCTGTCACAAATGATTCTGTTACTACCGCTGTTTCTTACACTTACAATGACAACGACCAGCTCATTGATGAAACAAAATCAGTCACAGATGAAAGTGATGTAGTTACCCACTATGAATACGACACCAACGGCTCTTTAATCAGCAAAATATCAACAGAAAGCAGTTATACCTATTCTTACAATTTGCAAAATCGCCTAAGTACCGCTATAATTAATCGTACGGAAGGTGGCACGACAGTTGCTCTAACCACTGACTACACCTACAACCAGTCAGGCATCAGAGTCAGAGCCAAATCAACCCCATCCGGGAGTTCATTGACAACCGAAAAAGCCTATCTCATAGATGCAGGCCTAACCGGCTACGCACAAGTTCTCGAAGAGAAAGAAGTCAACGCCAATAATAGCACAATCTTGACCAAGTCCTACCTTCTCGGCGATGATGTAATTTCACAAACCTCAATTCATAATTCATCATTCGTAATTCATCATTTCTTATACGATGGACACGGCAGTACTAGACTGCTAACCGACACCAACGGAACGATAGCCGAAACCTACAACTACGATGCCTACGGTAAAAACCTCTTTGATACCAGCAATACCGAAACAAATTTATTATATTCCGGCGAACAGTTTGACAACAGTCTACAAATGCAGTATCTTAGAGCTAGGTATTACGACCAGAATAATGGAACATTCAACAGTTTAGATCCGTTCAATGGTAACATGGGTGATCCGCAAAGTCTGCATAAATATGCATATACACATTGCGATCCAGTGAATGGCATTGACCCGACTGGTGAGTTTTTATTAACGAATTTTCTTAGCAGTATATCAACTGGAATTTCTTGGCTTGCCATCCAAGCAATCCCTAAAGGTGCAAATGCTAGTTTGCACAAAAATATAATATTTAATGGTTTTGCTCCATTACGTGTAAAGTTTTTGATTCGTAATTTTGAGCTTGCAAAAAAAATAATAAAGACAGCAATAGGTCATTTATCAGTTAATCGTCACGGCTCGTTATTTACAAATTGGTTTGGAAAGTATACGCCTAGCCGCTATGAAGAATATAAATTTGTCAGAAATGCCTTTGAAACAATGTTGAAGAGAATGCGCGGGAAAACAATATTTGAATACGATAGAGAAGGGTCACTTCCCGATAACGCAGTTGCTGGTGTACCAATAGATGAAAAAGATGCTAATAATAAAATTATAAAAAATAAAATATATTTTTCTGAGAAGTATTTTATTTATTATTTTAATAATAAAAAGTATCTAGATAGTAACTTTAATTCTGGAGCTACTACGATAGTTCATGAATTTGCTCATCTCGTATCTACAAAAATCATTGATGTTCGTTACCCTGGTCCAGGAGCAGATCACAATAAAAAATGTTATGGAGTAGATTTATCTGATAAATTAGCTAAAAATTACAGTTCTAAATCTATAGAAAACGCAGATAACTACGCTTGGTTTACTTATTATGGAGCTTTATTACGAGGAGATAAATAATGAAAATATTCTGGATGGCAACTATTATTTTATGGATTATTTGTGTGAAATCTGACGGGAAAAGTGTGGCAATCATATCGCATCCAACTGTTATTATGAACAATGGAAAGAGCGTTGGATTTTTTGTAAGTGACGATTATTTTGTAATTTATTCAACACAAAATTGGGAACAAGTAAAAAAAATAAAAGTTGATGACTCTTGGCAACTTCAATTACTAAAACCGCACAATCTTCTACTTTTGCAAATAAAAAATGGATTTGCTGCTTATGATGTCAAAACGTGGAAGCAATGCTTTACTTTTACAGTGCCAGATAAATATATTGCTAATGCATATGGTATTTTTATAAATAAAACAAGTGATGATAAATATATTATATTATCTGGGCATAAATTTTTATTTTTGTTTGAAGCACATACTGGAAAACTGCTAGAAAAAAGTACAGGAAATGACTTTTATAATAAACGCTATGATAAAAAAAAGTTTCAATTTGTAAGTGATAAAAAGATTATTTCATTGAAATATCGCAGAACTTTTTACATCGTTTACAATTTTTCAAAATATAGTGCTTTGCGTTTATCTGCAAAGCAAGATTTTATTTTTGGTTTTTTGTATTTAGACGAAATGCATATAAAAAAGCAATTTATATCTTGTCGCATAAATAATAACGAAGTCAAAGTATTTAATGAAATAATCAATTACACTGGTAGATATCCTGTAACTACTGAAAATAACTGTTTTAAATATATTGTTGGGAAATTTATTAAACAAAGAAAATCTCCTGGAAATATTGCCTGGGATGGAAGGATTTTTAATCCTCAAACAGGGAAAATTGAAATAATATGGGATAGCAATAAATGGAAATATAATAAGAGACAATACTATGAAACAGAAATTAACGGAATGTCATTTGAAGAAGATCTTAATTGGGGCATTTGTACAAGTTATGACTATATCACAAAAATATATGATTTAAAAACTGGCAAAGTTATTAAAAAATTTGACTTTTCACAAGAATATCATAAAGTTGAATAGTTGTATGTAGGCGTCATTCCTGACACATAGAAGACTCGGGGGACGGTGTAGGGGAACAGCGAGTTCCTGACGAGTAAAATACTAACATTTATTAGCTGCTGGCGGGGTCTGCCCACTCAAAAAAGCTGCTGGCGGGGTCTGCCCACTCAAAAATTAAATTTTTGAGGTTAAACTTTTACTAAAATTGCTCTTATTTCAAGAAGTTGACTATAGCGTCAGAATAATGTTTACGCAGCCTTCTTGCGTCGCATCCGGCGTGTTACTCGCTTCGTAGCTCTAGAGGATGTAGTTTGAGTTTTCTGCTCTAACATAAAGTGGTTGGTGAATTGCGTAATAAACTCCTTGCGTCTAATTAGTTTATGATTGATCTGCTTCGGTGATAATCGTTGTTCCTTAATTTTATTGACCGTCGACTTTACTATATTTCTATCAACAGAATAAAACCTGTCAAATATTTCCCTGTCACCAAAAACAGTTTTTATATAATCTTGGTCTTGAAGATTGAATGTGTAGAAGTATTGCGGTGGCAGATTATCCATATATCTGGAGAGATTTTTCATTCCTGTGGTTCTTCGTGCTTGACGTTTACAATCTCTGAAGCCGGTTTCACTTAGGTTATTGGTTCGCGGTAGCATAAACTCACCTTGCCTGAATGCAATAATTGGATTAAGTGCCTCATTATATTTTACTAGGCGACTTTTTACTGTCCTCCAAGCTTTAGTCTGGTAAGTTTTATGCTTACGTTTTGTAAATCTAGAAGCTTTACTTTTCAGAGTTTTAAGTTGCTCGGTAATATCTTTTACTTTAGAGTCTGAGTTTATCATACCCCAGTTAAGAGGGGTTGCTTCGGTCGCACTTTTCGGATGGATAATATTGCGCAATTCCATAAAGATATCATTAAGGTTTCTGATTTGATTAACACGGTTATAGCTCATAAATTCCTGAATGCGATTTCTGATAAAACAGAGTTTAGCCCCAGTCATCCCTAAACTGTGGAGATGTCTACCGCGTTCTGTCATAATTTTATCAAGAACATTGAAGACTCTTTCACTCCGCTCATAAAATGCAATCGCTGGCAGATCAAACGGAAATCCTTCACCACTCATATCCTTTTCGTAATCACGAATATAGTCAATCAAATCAATCATCCATTGACATGCTTCATGCTT